>JAHPZR010012787.1:17500-27500 GCA_019787425.1 Platygyra sinensis | reverse complement strand
CAGTGGATAAAGTCAAGAAACTGTGATGGAGAGGAGATCTATAAAAAAAGACACTTCGCTAACTAGTTTTAAGTCTTTGAGTTTTCCTAAACCTCAGATATTTGTCAAAAGATTTTGCACAAATTTACAGAGTCTAGTATGGAGCACTATATTGGTGTACCTCCGTGGTACACCAACATGGTGGCCAGAAAATGGTGTAAACATCTAGAACATAGTTTGACTATATAGGTGACTGAGTATCCGTACTGAACAAACAGACATTTACGGAGGCACATTTTCTAATACTTTAACACTTTTGAATAGGCTAAAAAATCATGACAAACGCATTAGTAGCTTTCTGTCACACACTGCCATACATGTAACTCTGAATTCAAAATGCACTGGTTTTCAGACAAAGCAAGCTACTGAGCTGAAAAGTTGTAAAAAGATATAAATTTACCCCCTTGTACGCCTGATGAGGATAAAAACTTTGATAGCTCTTCAGTTTTGAAGTTTAAAAAACAATGATGTTATGTGCAAGCCGAGAATAGCATCCAGGCCTATCAAGACACTCTGGCAGCTGGTAATCTTGATGCTAACAGTCAAGTATTTGTTACACTCTTTACACCGGAGTTTACCAATCCTGACTAAAATAACTCCATTTACTTGCATGTCCTTTATTGCTTACTTCTTTTGTTTGCCTGCCTGCCACTGCACAACATTTTGACAGACCAGAGCACTCTGCACCAACCAGAAATACCAGTGTAAGATACATGTAGAAATCAATATTTGAAAGTCATTTCAACTAGTTTTCAATAATTTGGTTATTTTGCTGTTTTATAGAAAAAGGCTCAAAGATTGGAAAGATTTGGCCAATCTCCCCCAGTGACAGATACTGACAAAAAGCAAGCTAGAGCACAGAGGTCAGTCCTAGCATATCACCTAATGCTTAAAATTGTATTCTTATTATTAATTACCTTATAGATAACAGATATGGATGTAATCTGGTAGTTATGGAATTGGTGCACATTGTACAGGGAATCCTTGTTTACAATATTTGCCTTATTAGCATATTAAGGAATTCAGTTTCTGATGGAGCTACAAATAAACCAGGTCTGAATATTGAAAGGTCACAGTGCAACTAACTCTGCTAATGCATATGAACCTGATGTATGAGCTCATTAGTGCTTTTGCCGACCAGAAATTTTACAGTTTTTGAAAGACAATATCTCAATGAATATTGACACCCAAAGAGCTAAAAATCTCAACATGTTATATCAAGTGTCACTAGCTCTTCAGTTGCCTGAAGTCAGTTCATATCTGACTTGTTGCCTTCTGTATGCAAAGCCTTATGCAAATGAGCAGAAATTTCAAATAGTGACGTCAGCATGAATCCCTCTACTGCCAGAAATTCATCAGTGATGATCATTATCATTTCCAAATCCCCATTTGGGGCATATGATCTTGCCAAGCACAGTCGCTCACTGTGATTCTCGGCCCTTTGCACAAACCCCAGCACCACACCAGCCTTCTTCACCAACTCTTACCTCTCTATATCTAGTGTTCTTTTCAGTCTTCCCTTCGGACAACTACTTTGACCGGCACTTTCCATGTATGGACACTTTATGTGCTGGCTCAGAGTCGTCTAATAAGTCTATACTCTGAATATGATGCACTTGACCACACCAAGTGTTACCATAATTTCAGAAGTCTTGTTTCATTGAATACTAGCTGTATAAGTGTTCATCATGAGAAGAAATTGGACATGGGATGTTTAGTAGTAATTGAGTACTACATTGCATGAAGGCAGTACAGTTAGATTACACAAGTGTCTTGTACATTGTGGTTTTTTTAGATTTGGTTTGTCAAGTCAAGCCAGTAATGGAGTAACAAAGAGTTCACCAATCACTGGACCAAAGGTAAATTCTAGTTCCATTTGTACATAACTTTGAAAAGACCTTGATGTAGTCACAGTACATTCCTAAGGAAAATAATGTTTCTTTTCCTTAGCCATGGTTAACCTTGATTGTCCTTAACCTTGTCCATTCTTTTCATTTTTGTTCTTTGCATCACTATCATTAGTGTTGAAACTTGCCTTCTTTTTAATTTACAGGATGTGGATGTTGAGAAGCTTAAGAAAAGAGCTGAAAGATTTGGTGCAGTTTCCCCTTCAATCGTTAAGGTAAACAAGTCATCATTCTGAAGGAACAGTTAGAGTGAGAGGATTATTACTCATCATAATTAAGAACTGAGTTTACCATTATAAGCAGAAATGTATTTAAATTCCAAACAAGTACCATATGTACAAAAATATAATATTTGTTTTCTAAAATTAGCCTTAAGATGATTTCCAGTTCATACTGTGCACTCTTGAGAGTTTGTTTTTTGTTTTGTTTCATTCATAACATCACATAAATTCATATTTTTCATGTCCAGCACAATTATGGATGTGAACCGACACAATGTTTTTCTTTCTCAAATCACTTGATGAAACAACTTTGCAGCTGTAAAAATCAATGACGTGGTTTGAAAAAGAATTTGAAAGGCCTCGAAGATTGTGTGTGGTTCATAACATTGATTCATATTCTATTGGGTATTTTATGTTTATAAACAGTAGGGTGTTGAGAGTGCGCAGTGCAGACAAACAGTATAAAAATTGTGCTACTTTGTAAGTCTTGGATGAACTCATTTACAGCTTGAAGAGAAAGATAAATTACTGAAGAGAAAACAGCGCTTTGGTGTCACTGTTACGGCATCTCCTGGAGATATGTCAGAAGTAAGTTTGAATATAAGACCGTAAACTTTTATTGTTTCATGTTTCATTAAACCAAATTAAAAAAAGCCTTTTTTTAGCGGAAGTCATTGATGTACTCAAAAGGTTTCTGCGTTTGTTCTTTGTCAGGCTAAAAAGAAAAGAGCTGAAAGGTTTGGGCTCTGAGGTCATTCTCAAATGGTTGCCATTCTCACAGAACTAGTTAGTATGTCAAGAAGCTACAAGACGATGTGTTCAAAGCATGTCTTTAACGTCCAGTGTAATTCAAACTACAGGCAGGAATACAAAAGCAACAACAGTGGACCTTTATTCTTTAATGTACAAGTGTACAGTGAACATTAGTAATAATAATGGGGAGAATGTTAATGCCGTATGCTTATCATTATCACTCGCAAGTTGTGTGAAGTGCTCTGTTACCTACCCTTTGTTGTACTTTCTCGACTGTGGTGATGTATTTTCCATGGAGATGGCTGCTTCATATTGCTGCACGGTGGCTTGCTTGTGTATAGTGTTATGAATGGCAACAGCAGTAGGGCCTGTGTACCCATGAGGCAGTTTTATTTTATCAGAACTTGAGGTAATATGTTGATAGTATTTTTTTTTACATAAATCTGACCAATGTTTTATTGAAATCATTTCTAATCAGTATCAAATACATAAATCACAGATCAGTCTTAAGCTATATAAATCAGTACAGTTTATTTCACTCTTAGTATCTCAGAACTCAGCCACAAACAAGAATCCTGGATGTTTTCTCTTTAGCAGAGATGGTTTACTGTTTTACAACTCAGGACTGTCACTTAACTCATATTCATCTCTCTCACCTTGTCACATAGACCCTTTGCATAAATGGCGCCTAAATTTGAACAATAATTGGTACATCCTTAGCCTCACATTCATGTTTCAAGACAAAGGAAATTTCACATGAATGCGAGGCTAAGGATGTACCAAGTATTGTTATTCAAATTTAGATGCCATTTATGCAAAGGGTTTATTGAGGAGTGTTTTTGCTAATCCAGTCAACTGATGGACTTCCAGTCAGTCAACCCTACTAAGCAAGCACCTATGTGTTATACTGGTCAGAGAGAAAACAGTGACACTGATTTTTAACCTGCAGGAAGTACATAGTCTGCATTTGTACTATTCACTTTCTGGCAAAAGTGCTTTTACGTACCTTAATGCAGACTGTACCAGGAGCTCTATGGCTTCTCATTGTCTCTCTTGTATTCTTTTCACACACGTCTGATTTTACCAAAATGCAGTTTGCTTCCTCATTATGTTTTCTCATAGATAATTATATTTAACTAGGCTGACACCAGAGTGGTTTTGGAAAGAAGTTGCTAAAACATGCATTGAGTTTTGTAACAAGCATTCGACTTCCTCATTCCTGCTAAAGGAATGTTGCATGGTTAACTTTTATTGCACATTAATTGCTTTAAAACTCGTTTATCAGAATGACAGATCAATGTCACTGCTTGAATTGCTACATTTCAGATGATTGTCAAATGCCAAGCGCTGCATTGTACAGTTGAATCGAATGCATCTGAAGAGGCTGCCCACCTCAAACCAAACTGGAGTAATAGAGGTCACTTTTTCATTGCCAATATGAGCCATCCGGGTTACTGTTAGCACTGTATAATACTAACTTCAGTTTCAGAGACTGACATCTGCTTTGTAGACAGAAGAATAGAAAATCGTCATCCAGGAGATATTGTTTTGATTCACCACCAAATTTCCTCAAACTAACACTGAGAGAAAGTATAGCAATAAGGAAGAGGATTGCTTCACTGTTGAGTAATTTGTGGTTGGATCGCGGTGTTCTGATACAGCTCAGAAGGCAGCAACGCGAAATGTACCAAATTCTTGAAGAGCACGGTCATCTTTTTGGAATGATTCATTACGCACAGCCACTACCTGGAAATCCTAAAAGAATGTGTTTGACTTCGAGAGTAATAAACAAATGATTGGCCGCGTAGACTAGGCACGAGAGAGGGCGGAAATCGAGCCGGTCTCATTCAGAAGTAAGAACAGTTCACAGTGAGGATTATACTTCTGTTTGGTAGCTGTTGTTTTAAAGGAGTGTTCTGGATATCTTTTCAAGGCAATAATCAAGCCAGGCGTTTTCTCTTCAGTTGTTGAATTAGTCTATTAAACCTTGTGGAGTTTTTCACTTTGCAGTCGTTTTCCTATGTGAAACACTAAGGACATTTTAAGTCCCCCATAAACAGATCATTGTCTCTAGAGACGTTATCAACAAGTCACGCTATTTTATCATTTCTGATTTTTAGGTTTGTAACATTAATGTCACGTTATTGGATATCCATATTTGGATTTCTACATCACTCTACGTTCATTGCCATGTGAAGTTTTAGAGGAAAGGGAGTAAGGGTGGCTCTACATAGTGTTAGATGAGTTGATTTTTACGATTGTACTTAGTTTTTGTATGGAATAAAACAATTACTTTCACAAAGTCTGATTTTTTTTGGGGGGGAATACTTTATTCTGATTCAGAGTCAGGCTGTTCTGTTACAAAAAAAGAAGGCTCTGTCCTTCTTGTCAAGAGTCACTTGACAATTTCTCGTTGGAGAAACAATTTACACGGTGTATGTTCTTGATAAATGTTTTTTCGTCGCGGCTCGCTCTATAGGCACAACGCAACAGATGACAATGTTGTATCACCCAGGGCAACTTGTAACCCGTCGTTTACGATTTGACAGCACTAACAGTTCCCGAGGAAGGATTCTCAACAAAAGAGCCACGGGAACCATCGACTATCGAGATAAAGCTACACTTTATTCATTGAGGGAAACGTGTCGTGCTTGGCAAATTCCCGTAAAAATGCCTGAAAAGTTCGCACTCGACGTCAACGGCGTTTGTATCACTGAAACGTTGCAGAGCAATATCACTGCCAATACCCGCGGGTTCGGGACGGGACTTTGACTCAACTGTATCCATTTCTTTGTAGCCGTTCCTTAGCTGTCGTCTCGAGATTGGAATTTTGCGCATTGCCTCTTTGCACAGCAGGTTCGTAAACTATTAAGTCCCAACTCTTTTCACTTCCAACGACGTCTTGATATTCATGCCCGCCAACTCGGCCACAAGATAACGGAAGACGTAAGGGAAGGCTAACAGCTGAATGTGTTCGCTGCTTTCACAAGTTTTGCAAGTCCACTTCCGTTCTCTGTGCGCAGCCGCAGCTGCCAACTCGACGGCAGGTTTGTCCAGGAGAGGGGATAGTATGCTGCCACACTTGGTACACACCTGACCCTAGAGGGGAGGAAAGGGTCATTTGGTCAGACATCTGTGAAGTTCTCCTGAAGGTTAGCCTCCTACACAGACGCTCTTTTGGTTCATCACGCAATCTTTCTCCGAAGATTGCGTGACCAGCCCAAAGAGTGACTACGAAGAAGGCTACCTGAAGGGAAAACTAGATTTTGGCCGAGGAAGTAAGTTATACTGACAGGAAGATATGCTAAGATGTTAAACAATTCTTACCACTGTTTTGTCTGAGCAGTTCATGAGTCGATCTTGCAACAGAAAAGAGGTACCATGCGCGAGGAGCGCATCCCTCTCCATCTCACCAAACCGAATGCCTCCTTGTCTTTTACGACCCTGAAAAGAAAACGCACACTCATGAACAGCTAATAGTGTTTTGTTTATTAATTTGAACGTTGCTTGGTAGCTCGAGTGGTAGTAAGGAATTAGAACAACAAACGCGATACGGAAAAAAAGGCATGGCAGTGATTTTCCCGTTTCAACAGTCTGAGAGTAAAGTGGACTGCGAGGTCTGGGCGGATAATGAAAAGCAAAACAAGCGAGAGACTGCGGTCACGAGGGGAATAAGAGTAGCTTCCTTCTCTCCAGTTCCCTTGCGGTCGTCCTTTCAGGGGCGGCTCTTTTCTTTTCTCTCCAATCCCGGCGCGCGTAGAATACTTTAGTGTCGATAGTAGTAAGTATAGTGCAAACCATTTTGTCACACCGAGGTCCTAACCAGTATCAGACTGTTGGCGTTATCACGTCGACCAATGAACAGACTGTGTCTCACAAAAACAACCAATAAAACACTGGTCGAAGTCACGTGGCACATTGTCCATAGCCAATCAGATGACACGCATAAAGTGATGTCATCACTTACTGGTGACTTAAGATGATAGAAAAAACAGATAAAAGCTTTTACCTGTACTGGCTGATGTGTTAGTATGTCTATGGGGCCTGTTGTCCGAACCTGTAAAAAAGATCAAAACAAGAGTAGTGTGGTGTAGATCTACAATCGTTGTAGCATACGACCTGTTACGACTGGTTGCACTTGAAACCCATTTGTTCAGTTAAGTACATGTAAATGCGACTCCAGTGTCAGACAAAAGTCCTTATCAAGTTGACTGTTAAACAAGTGTCTGTGAATGACAACCAGTAAAACAAAAGTTGAGACCACGTGACATAGGTTTTAGAGCCAATCAGATGACACGCATAACATGATGTCATCATTCACTGGCGCGAAAGCTCTCGATACCCAAACCAAAAGCGAGTACAATAAGGATGGAAGTGCGAAAGCTTTACTTTACCTGATACTTGTCTGCCACCATGTGTCTCAGTCGCTGATAGTAAACCACTCCAAAAAATATGTCAACTTTAAACTCACGGCCGTCCGTGCCACTGTACATTCGTTCTGTGCCGTAGTAATTGTACCCGGCTGAAAGATCAAGACTTGAGTTAATGTAAAAAATATCCGGGTGTGGATCAGCTTTGTAAAGGAGCAGACATGTTCACCCAACATTCTGAAAGTTTTCCCAATGTTTGACCAGCCCTAAGCTCTCTGATCGAGCATTGTGCATAAAGGAAAAATAGTTTTGGCTTCCAAGTAAAATTTTCACGATAATGTAATTTATAGTATGTACCACACAAGTGAATAGTACTTTTCGCGCACGCTGATTGGCTTGGAGGTGATTAACCAAGTACTATTCACCTCCGAGCAGCCGAAGAAAAACAACATGGCTTTTGCGGGTATATTTTCACAAATAAAGTTGCTCTTTGGTCCGCTAGTTATTCAGCTTGTGTGGTATAAACTAAAACAATTATTCACCTCAGTGTCGGTGAAAGTGGTGGATATTTACCTCCACTTCCGTGAATAATTTTTAAATATTGTTGGTTGAAAACGCTTTTAGCCAGGGTTTATCGAGCCTGTTCTCAGACGCTCCTACTGAAAATCAAGATTTTTTTGAGCAGCACAGTGGGTTCTCCAGTGCGTTCTACATCTGAGTTTGCGTCTAATAAGCTCAGTGTCCTTTGCTGACCAACTACATAAAACCACCGAGTTTTAGCGGCGAAAATTAGCTGTTTCTACCTAGACTTCAACGTTAGCTTGAAATATCTCTATAGAGACAGTCGGCGATTACGAGGAAACGGAACATGTAAGCAGAACTATGGCCTCTGGACACGGGAATCATTCAAATTCAGCAGAAGGAAAAACCATACATTGTTTTAAGAGGTTTCCAAAGTAATCAATAGCAGGATCCTCCTCTGAGAAGGTAAATGGTGTAGCATCATATGCAAGTCCATTGAGACTGGCGGATTTACCAGCCATACTCTCTATCATCATACCTGGAGAAAAAAATATATAAAAATATATATGTGAAACCACGGAAATTGAAGTAATGCATCCAGCCTAATGGGTAATATAGATTTGTAAAAAGATTTGAGGCTGACCCAACACAACCACATTTACGGGAAGTTTAATTCCCAACGGCAAATTATCGGTATGTTTAGATTTAAGGAAGCTCTGTGGCGGTCTTTCGAGTTATTCTGACCAGTAAAAATCCCGGGGGGGCTACTGAACAAAGTTTAATACGGGGAGGCTCCGCCCCGAGGTCCAACCTCTTACCCTTTTATATACCATTTTGGCAGAAAAGGTACCCCTTTTATATACCTTTTAGTGAAAAAAGGTACCCCTTTCACATGTCTTCTTTAGGAAGTCTTGTTCTCAATTTCATGTAGTGCTTAATAAATTAACTGATACAGCCGTAAGGGGCGTCTATTCGAAATATTATAATTAAAGGCCCTTTTAAATGCCTAAATTACCGATTTCCCTACCCTTTTATATACCTCAACTTGTGAAATCCCTACCCTTTTATATACCTGAAGCCTGAAAAGGTACCCCTTTCGGGCGGAGCCTCCCCGTATAGGCCATTATAGGGAGTACCCCCCTCCCCCGGGGGGGTAAAAATTGCTTTAAATTGAGCGAAACCCAAAAATAATAGTTTACTGAGATAAAAAAAAAAAAAACACCAAAGAGATAACAGTAAACCATAAAGGAACAAGGATGGTTAAGGATGGAGAAGATTTACACGGATTACAAACGACAAACTTGAAAGGTTTAAGCCAAGCTTTTGAAGACGCGCCAACCGCGATGTGCTTCCTTTAAGTATACGAATCCTTACCGATTGTCATACGAGAAGGGAAGCCGTGTGGATTAAATATGATATCTGGAGTCATGCCAGATTCTGTAAAAGGCATATTCTCAATTGGCCATTTCTGGCTGAAAAGAAAAAAAAATACAATGGTGACAAAATATTCTAAACCTTAACGACACCTGCCGTAAAAACTCACTTGAATACTGAAACCTCTTGGGAAGCCTTTACGCAACAACGCAAAAAGTTCCAAAGAGGAGCAAGTGAAAAACATTGAGCGCAAACACTGTGATAAAGGCCAATAATTGGCCTGAGGTCGGACACCTTGTTCAACAAAAAGCAGTACTTTTACTTCCTTGTTGCCAGATATTACATATGGTCCTGCAACCCAAAGTACTCCCAAAAATAGAAAGATTTCCTAGTTTTCTATCTTCTTTAGTACCTTTTGAATCTTAATCCTCGACAAAATAAATAGATAATAAAATGAAAAAAAGCTCAGTAACACAAGTTCAGTACAAATATTTAAAAGAAAGCCACGCATGCACGAGAACAAATCAATAATTTAGATGAGAATTCTTTATGACTTTTTTTTATCTTCATAGCTTACTGAATTCATTATGTTAAGTAATTCTGTAGTAGTCTGTTAGTAATGTAATGATTGTAAGTGGATGTCAGTAAATGTTATTTAGTAAAAAAATAAATTAACTGATTTACTTGGCAAGACAGTCATACCTACAAATTCCTTTCTGTCCATGCCGACTTGAGAACTTGTCTCCAATGATTGGGTTTCTCTTAAAAGAGTAATACACTAGATTATATTTGCTAACTATTATTCCATGAATGA
>JAHPZR010012787.1:7500-12500 GCA_019787425.1 Platygyra sinensis | reverse complement strand
TATCTTGCCAAATTTCAGTCTATTGCAAACATTTGAGCTCGCATTTTTTGGACCTTTATTAACCAGCGCAGAGTTTACTGCCGCCATTGATTTTCCTTGTTCAACTGAAGCCTAGAGAATTGAGAATTTGAGAAAATGATGTCATTTTCTCAAAAAAATACTACACGGGTTTCAATTGTAATTACACTTATGTGTAGAAAATTACACGAAAATTAGAGACAAGACTCAATAGCATTAGCCAAGCTGAAGATGCAGCGATTGATGTATAGATGACACGCATCACTATTGGTACTGTAAGTATCTAATCAAGAATTCACAGGGCATTTTCAATGGTTCCTAATCTTGGTAAAAACGTTGTCTCATAAACATTGCCGTAGATTAAGATCAAGTGATCGGTAATGTTTACCTCGTTTCCTTGCCAGTGAGGTAGCTTTCGTTAACCAGTTCTACAGCTTTGTCACCAGCAACACAGGTTTCTTACCAGTTCTACAGGTTTGTCACCAGTAACACAGGTTTCTTACCAGTAATATGGGTTTCCTGTCTCCAGCTTGGCTCCAATTGGTGGCAGACCATCAGAGTCGAGAAATCCTTCGACTCGTTTATCATCAGGAAGACAGCCTGAGAAAATAATGGAAAATCGTGATGTCTGCCGATGTGACATAAACCAAACAATTCTTGTCCTTTGTGAAACAAGAACCAATTTTGGTCAAAAGATTTTGGGTGAAGTAGATCGGGACTTCGGTTCCTTCTGTGAGTACCGGAGCACAGATTACGTAAGCTTACGTAAAACAAAAGAAATAAAAGACAGGAAACAAAACAACTCCAAATAAAGACTAATCCCAAGGTACCAAGAATAAAAAGCTCTCCGGTACCTGCAGAAAGACCCGGGACTTCATACTTCTTTTGTGTTCTAGTTTTATCTAAAAAAATTCGCACCCCTTTTCATATATATTTCCGTTCGCGCGCCAACTTTTTTCATTCGTTAAAGGCTATAATCTTTTATAACCAGAGAACGTTTTTTTCACTTTAATATGTCTTAACCTGGTTACAGCTCTCTTTTTACCTATATTTAGTAAGTCTGAAAAGGTTTAATCCCTGCGAGGAACAAAAATGAGAAACACTCACCAAATCTGAGGCTTGAAGCTTTCGTGTTTCCAGAGATTTTGATAAGATCAACTATCTGTGAAGAAAGAGGTGAGGTTCAGTTCATGGGTAATATGACGGGAGATTCTAACTGTATATTAGACTACAAACCTCGCACTTTATCACGGTGCCATGAGCGAACCCGCGCTCAAATGACGCTTTGTTAAGGATCATTGCATCTTCCATATCATAACCCTTCAAAAATACAAACACAATGCGTTGTTAGCTGGCTTTGGCATCTGCAAGTTTTCGCTCATCTGACACCAATACAAAAGCTGATAATTTTGTATGTGAATCAAATCTGGACTACTAGATACTGATCCCACATTATCATAGAAGACTGGAGTCGGAGCTTATAGTGTCCCTCACTTTAAAGCTCCTTTAAGAAATACTTTAGGTGTAGATGAGAAACGTGAAGCCAGTAATTGTTGTGTATATTCAGTTATGACTGGTTACGGGGATAGTTACTGGATAGAGAATTGAGTCCCAGTTATGATATAAGCGTCGTCTTCGTCGTCATTGAACTTAAACTTACCGTGTAAGAGATAACAGCCACAACAGCATTTGTTCCTAAAGCGTAGTTATCAATGGCCAACTCATCATGTGCAGCGGGTCTTACCAGAGGACTCTGCGGTGTCTGATGAAAACAAGATCAGCAACAGAACTTGTAAACAATTTTTCTCTTTGGAAATAACTTTTGAATCGCACTGATTAAGATTGCCTGTACATTCAGGTAAACAGAAGTCTTGGGCAAAGCTTAGAGCCTGTGCACAAATGGATTTTTGTCAGCATTCTCAGGTTAGGACAAGCAGTACTGACAATAACTAACGCTTTGAGTCACACACAAGTACTGCCAGCAGTGTAGGCGTTATTTTGGAGCGGAATTAGTAGATACACCAGGTTTTCGATGCCGCCATTTTGGATTGTAATTGGATGCTTGACCGGTAGAGGGTTGGTACAGAGGTGGGTTGGGGGATGGCTTCTACCCTCAGCAAATATTCCTCGCCCAATCCTCCACAGTTACCAAATCCAAGATGGCAGCCTAATACACTGCACAGGCTAACAGAAGTGTTTTTCACTCTCATCGATAAATTTATGGCTTGGGGTTTGGCTTGGACCTGGTAGCTTCAAACAGATGAAAATCCACCCCCTGTTAAAAACACGACTGACTAAAAGCTAAAAGAATTCAAAGTGAAGAGAAGTGGAAGTGTGGAAAGGTTTTATATATCCATTACTTTCGATTGGTTGCAAGCATGCCAGCACAACCCAATATGTTCCTCCTCACCTGTATCCTATACAGTTTGTTATCACCCCGGTGTTTCAATGCCTGCGCTGGTGTTCCCATCGTTTGTTTTCCCATCTAAGCAACATGGATATAACACAACGTCTGTGGGAGTCAATTAAGATTACAGTACAAAGACAATAATAATATCATAACCAACAGACCACGAGCTTACAGAGGAAATACCACGCTGTAATGACATGTTACAAGTAGTTTACCTGACATTGGTACATGTTACGAGGACTTTGGTTGAAGTCAGAGTATGGAGTTAAACTTGCAACAGCACTCAACATGCTTGTCTGTTTCAATTCAAGGTGAGTTGTTTCCTGGCAATGACAAAAAAAAAAGGAAAAAGAAAAACACAGTCATGATAGTAATACTTACATAACAGTCCTTTTCACAGTTAATTTTTTTTCACATTTGCTTTACAGTGTAATCTAATGTGATGTGAGGCAATTTTGGACAGATACTACAAAACTGTTATGCAAATGACAAAAGTTAACCATGAAAAGCACTATTAATTTCACATACATACCCCTTCGTGAGATTCTTCTTGGATAACAGCAATGTTCATATAAACCTATAAAAAGAAAATATACTTATTGTAGAAATCTGATGAGCCTGTGGTTAGAGGTACAACATAAGACTTCTCTATTCCGCAGAAACATTTGTTATAGAAGGCCGCTGTGTGGTGAGCACATGCGTGGTGCGGTCCATTCAGCGACTTCTTACAGAGGAGAGAGAGAATACATAACTCCCCCACCAGCCCAGTTACAAATAGCCTGCGAACAGGCTCCCAGCAAAGTCCAAAAAAAAAATTGGGCGAGTGAAGCATCGTGATTCACGAATGAAGCGAGTAGGCCCCTGCGCACTCCCTTCTCACCAGACCGCTCTCGGCTCGTCCTGCTCGCCCTAGACTGTACTTGGCTATCTTGCCCTTAACCCTACACCCAACCGGGAGCCTGTTCGCAGGCTAAGTTACAGAAAGTATGGAAGTACACTGTGAGTGATAAGTGTAAGAGCCACTTATCAGCTGATAACCCTTACCAAGACCTTGATTATTCTGGATATCACAAAAGCCGAAGCTAATTATTGTTTTATTATACAATGGACGATGTCTTTGCTTCTTCACTGACAAGAAGTAACACAAAGTGCACAAACTTCACATTATTACCCGTGACCTTGAGTGGCCTTGACAAGATAATTGAATAATCTGCAGTTATGTCACAGGCAGTGATTTCAAAAATTCACCGTACGCTTTTGGCCAATAAGAAAAGAGTTAGAGAGTTCAATTTATAATAATAGTTATTGTGCAGTGTGTGTTGTCGTCCCCCCCCCACCCCCCTGCTTTATCCAATACAGTGTGGGAACTTACGAGGAATTGCAGGTGCTAGGGTCCAACATTATGGTTGGAGTTGAACATGTACAACTGTTTGTTTGGTGACACAAGTGCAAATTTGTTCTAAGACTTTTGTCCATGATTGCAGATTTTTAGAGACTGACCTGCTCAAAAGTGCCAATCATTTCCACTTTCCCAGCTGCCAGGTTGAGAACCGGCCTCATCATCCGAGCTGGAGTGGAGAAGAGGTAAAGGGCAGGATACTGACTGGCTACACTTGTAATGGGCACAAGACATATCTCTAACATCTGAGGCACCTGACAGACAAGGAGAGCAAAAAGCACAGTACCCTCAACCTCTCTGAATACTGATCACACCAAACTACTCGAAGAAAAACAAAATTCCCAAATGTACCTTTTCTTGTCCAAGTACTTTTAACATGCGGAGCCTGTTTACAAGAGCTGGAGCATGGTCCATATCGAGTCTGCCGAGGACTCTACCATCCAATATAACTGTATAACAAGACTTCATATCAACAGGTGCTGGGGCGTCATTCAGAGTCATCCCTAATGAACACAGGAGTCTGGAGAGATGGGCAGTCTGTGGTACAGTATTCACAACCTGGATGTCAAGGAATAAATTTTATGCCACCTGGTAAGTCGAAAAAGTGGAGGCACGCTGCCATCTTGACAAGTATGCTCACCTCTGTTTTGAGCGACCCTGGTTTAGGCCCCCTGGTCAAGGAAATTGTGCTGTGTTCTTGGACAAGACATTTTACTCTCAGAGTGCTTCCCTCTGCCCAAGTGTATAAATGGGTGGGGGAAATTGTAATGCTGGGGGTAATCCTGTGATGGACTAACATCCCACCCAAAGGGGAGTAGAAATACTCCTAGTGGCTTCATACTGCTGAAACAGTAGATACACTGCAAGTGCCGGCCTGATGGGCTAGCATGCAGACCTTACCTCCAGTCAAAAAAAGTGACAACTTACAGAGCTGTTCAAACTTGACAACAATGATTAGACAACACTTGTTACATTTTTGGATTCAACTCAATTTTAGCATTTTTTGCTCTAAATGCTTGGTTAAAGAATTTGTTAGGATCCCTTGTGATTCACTCAGATATTGCTTCTTGGAAGTCCTAGAGTACTCTAGCCACTAAAGGGATTGATCAACAAATGCAATTCCTGCAGTAGTTGAAGGAAGTGCTCTAGATAATCCGACACTAATTTGTAGAA
>JAHPZR010012787.1:0-5000 GCA_019787425.1 Platygyra sinensis | reverse complement strand
CTCTACTCTTCTCTCTCTGATTTTGATTCATTCTACTGGCGCGTGCATCTTAGTTATGGTGCGTGTAGATTGTGCGCACGCGTGCAGCTAAAAACCCTTTCTAGCCTCCTTAAAGTAGGCCTGTAAAAGGTATTTGCCTGTATGGTTTTTTCTATAACATTGCCATAACTTCATGACAATAACACTCCAAGAATCACGACCTCTGGTCAAAATTGATTTCCTGAGTATGCAAAGAGTATTTGTTCTTCATTCTTAGCCAATCCGATTTGCCAGATTTGATGAGAAGGCCATGAATCCTGGACTTCTGGTGTCTGCACATACTCAGGAGATTTGGTCTAGCCAGATGTTGCAACTTCTTATCTACCCTCTTTGTGATGCCAAAAGGAGCAGGGCCTCTGGGGATGCGAATGCAGCTTCAGTAGTTGCATACATGTAGTTTGAAATGCTACATACCACACTAGTACTCCAAATTCACTATCTTAAATAATACAGCACGTACCTGTATTTAAATGGAAATCTCTCTTTTTTGTCATAGCTTTTTCAAGGGCCTCTCGCACTCGATATAGCCAAAGCTCTAACTTTTCCTGCCAAGAAAAAAAAACACGTTTTATAGCTTCTACCACTTTTCAATGGCTACATGCAAGCTAAGTAATATGTCATTGAATTTGTCCATTAACCAAAAACGTGTGACAAAAGAATATTTGTACTTAATCGAACTTAGTTTGGATGAGTGATGATTGCTTTCTGATCAATGCCCGAATGACCCATTCATGTGCAACTGGGAGGAATGAGCTATGTGGAGATTAGTCATGGTAGACTTTCGGTTCTGAGTCAAACCTGTAAATGTTTGTGAGAGGGAGTTGTTTGTCAAAACAGGGAAAAATGGGATTTTCAGAAGATTTACCGAGTATATAGATGACTATGATCTCTAACTGCTAACTGCATGCAGGATAATGCAGATTCATTTTTCCATGTATTTCAAAGTGACGTGAATTGGTGAATACAAAAAAATTGGCATTGATATACTGCTTTCCGCTACCTTTAAGCACATGAGATACAAGTGACCACCAAGAAGTACTTCTTGCATCATAGGATTATCAGCTGACTCTGGGGCGCATTTTTCTAGTGCCAATGCATACAGCTTTCTTGCCATAAAACTAAAAGATAAATATATCAAGCGGGAATTTTTGTGACATGTTATGCAATAAATACATTTACAAAACAAAACGATGCTGCTAAGGAAAGTGCCTTTTTTGCATGCATTATTTCTTGAAAATGAAGAGCAAGCCAGTGCAAAAACCTTCAGAGCAATGTTTCTCTGGTAAAACTAAGCCCACATGCCAAAATTCATGTTTTTTGGGGGGCACTTTCAAAAATGGCCGAAAAATCTACAGGTGTAGGGGACGTTCTTGCCTGCGGCCTTTCAATTAGTCCTGATGCACCTACTTAAAGGGGCATTGTCACGCTAGTTGGCAAATTTATAAAAAAGCTAGAGGGTGCCTTCACATCACTTGAATTCCAAAACTAATGATCTGGTTTTGTTATTGAAGACTATTTAAAGGTACTGAAACTGTTTCCTGTCGCCTGTCGCTACGGATGGCACAGATGGAAATGGATTGAAATTTGAAAAAATTGGCCAATTTTTTCAAGTTTTGATGCCTTGAGTTCCAAAAATCCTCAAGAAATTTATTGTGGTTAGCCCTCTCTGATAAAATTCATTTGATATCTTCGTTGTAGCTTTACAGAAGCTTTTTGTTTATGATTAAAGCCTTAAAGTAATGATTTTTGCACAGAATTGACCTAAAACAGCAAAATTCTCATGACAATGCCCCTTTAAACGTTCTAATGCTTTATACTTACACCAATAAATTAAACTTGTCCATATTTCCATCCAGGTGAACACAAACACATTTTCTGAAATAAAGATTCAACAATACGTACATTTTCACAGTTAATCCTTAACTCCCTAAGAGTGTCATTTGGCACATAACATCATAACTTTGTGAATATTTGATAGATTTCTATGAATTTTTGCCATGAAACTTGTGAAGATCTGCTCATTGAAGTCGTAAAATTGTGATTTCCTCCTATCAAATTCATGGTTGACCACCTCCACAAGTTTGTAGTTATTTTTTTGGGATGTAAATGGAATGCAAGACTTTTTTCACATGAAGCCATGCACTTAAAGAGCTGCTCAATGAGCTATAGTTTAAGGGTATACCTAATGTAGAAGAGGGTTGATACATGTAGATTTTTTAAGTCGTTCATTTGTGTATTTTAGAGCAACTTCTCTCAACTTCCTTCATAGCTGCTGATGTCAATTCTTAAATAAGCTGATCAGTGGCTTTCAAATGGTATATTGTACACAGGCAGAGGTCTTTATTTGCCATTTTGGGAAAAACTGTCGCTTGCCTCAGGGGGTAAAGGGTTAAGCACTGGATTATAATTCTTTACAATGATTTTCCTTGGGCTAATTTGCTGAAGGAAGGTTTATCTTTGAAGCTTACACAGGAAATAGTAAAGAGGTAACACATGCAAAGATAATTATTTTAATCATGATCATCTCAGCCTAATCACTGGAAAAGATGCCTTGATTTCTGATCACTGAGGCACTCTTTTTGGTTAAATTCTCTTCCTATAAGTATTTAGCAGCTTTTTGTAACTTTTCCCTTTAAAAAAGAAAGCACGGAAGCAAAAAATAATGACAGAGGCGAGTGCCTAGGTTCGCCTGATGATGGCTATGGATGTGTTGGCTACCCACTGCAGGTTCCGATCCATAGAAGTATTGCAAGTTCTCTTCCTTAAAATAATGTTTTTTTTTTGATCCAGCAACCAGCAATACTTATTATTACCCACTTGATTTGGTGTCCACAGGATGCCTCATAAAATGTATCACTTACTGTAGAACATAATGAGCCACCTCTTCATCTGTGTACCAGTCTGGTAATCTCATCTTTATTCTAAATCTCTCTCCTATTGGAACATTGCAAGCAGTGTGAGAAAGGAGAGTACATGTAGCATGTACTACTGATGCTTAGATGGGAAGCTACGTGGGTAGAAAAGTTGGCGAGTGTCAAGTAGTATACTAATTTGAATGACTATGAAAGTAGAACATGTAAATGAGGGTAGACAAGAAGGATGTTGAACATTGTCGAGGTAAATAACTGAGAAACAAGAAAGGAAGACACGAAAAAAAGTTAGAGAAGGTACAGTAGGAAGATGAGTATCAAGAGGATTCTTCTTTTATGATAACTGGAGCAATTTCTCATTGGCTAATTTTCATTGTCAATAACTGGACGGACACATGAATTTTTAATTTAAGAGATGTGTTAGACTGCAGTGCAGGAGTATTTTGGGCACGCCAGTGTACATTTTCATATTAGGCAGTCATCTTGGATTATATTTTGGTAACTGTGGAGGATTGGGGTGAGGAAATATTTGCCAAGGGAGTAGGAATGAGGTGAGAAAAAGTGGCCCACCCCCATCCCACAACCAGCTTCTGCACCAAACTTCTACTGGTCAACCGTCCAATTACAATCCAAGATGGCGGAATCGAAAACCTGGTTTATATAGCCCTCTGCTCCATGAGCATGAGCAGACAGTTTGACAATTTGTTCTTGTAAAAGACAAATTGGTGTAAGTTTTTCATGCATTTGTCCTGTTATTGACAATGAACTTCATCATAACATTGTCAAAGTAGTCTGCAGATCCACTAGGCTATTGCCTCATGATCCACGGATCCACAGCTACTTTGACAATGTTATGACGAAACTGATGATGAATGACGGGGCAGACACGTGAAAAACTGAGTGACGTCAATTTGTTAAGTAGACAAGACGGCAGGACAGCAAGTTGGAAGGAAGCCACAGAGTTGTATGAGAAGCATGTTGAGAAATCCAGTTGCAACCTATCATGTTCTCACATACCAATAAATTTGAGAATAGCCGATTGTGTAGAAGCTCCTGCTGCATGGGCTGTTCTGAGCATTGTTGCAATGCAGCTTTATAAAGATAAAATGGAAATGGAAGAGTTAAAACAAGGCTGCACAATTACTCTAAAAGTATATATCTATTCCTTTCAGATAGAAACACACAATTTTAAATTTGCAAAACATGTTTTGGATGATCAACATCCATCGTCAGTTGTGAATACAAGTGAACCGCTAGTCGGTGTTATATAAAGATAGCTAATAAAATGTATGAATACTAATTAAATAACAACGTGAAAGTGATGTAATAGAGAATACAATGATGAGAAGACAATGGGTGTGGACAAGGAAAATTACAATGAAACAATTACAATTACAATTATAATTTTCCTTGTCCATACCCATTGTCTTCTCATCATTGTATTCTCTATTACATCACTTTCACATTGTTATTTAATTAGTATTCATACATTTTATTAGCTATCTTTATATAACACCGACTAGCGGTTCACTTGTATTCACAACTGACGATGGATGTTGATCATCCGAAACATGTTTTGCAAATTTAAAATTGTGTGTTTCTATCTGAAAGTTATTTCTTGTCTGCTATTAGTTCGAAAGTTTGGATATATCTATTCAGAAAAAAACATGTGTCATTGGATTTTGCTGGCCACCACCTCTTGCTATTAAGCCAACTCATAGAGATGAAAAGAGTGTCCAAAGTGAATACTACTGATTGCTTAAAAACACTTCTCAAACTCATTAATAATTCATCAAGTTAAAACAAAGAAAATAACAGTGGTGAAGTAGGCTTGGATGCCTAGTCTTAATTAGCACAGATTTTTGTACCAAACACGTCAAATTTCATCAAAAATACTTTGCTGCATGTTGTATTTTCAACTCTTTCCTCTGTGTTTTGGATATCCAGATGAAACACAGCAAAATAACATTAACTGAAAGACTTTCAGGGCACTCAGTAGCAGAAACTGATGTTAGTCCTTTGCAATGGGCCCAATTAGCATTGCTACATGCAGGTTGTATAAATTTAAATTATTTATAAATATAAATAAAA
>JAHPZR010012786.1:10000-24520 GCA_019787425.1 Platygyra sinensis | reverse complement strand
TCAAGCACTTTTGCAAAACAACAAGGATTATGCCCGTCATTCCTAGAGAACCTGGCTGATACCAAGAGAAAGTTTTATGATGTTGCACACTTCTCTACACTTCACTTTTCACTTTTTATGACGTTGTCCACTTTTCACGACTATGTAAGCCATGGTCCCGTCGACTGGACTTTCAGCCGCCTCCAGCATCCTTGAAGCTGACTGAGGTCGCGCTTGATACTACTAGGTTTCCGGGAGTTAAAGAAGTTAAAATTTCCACTCAAACCTTCGCCTTTTTTTCCCAACTTTTTCCTGTCATAGATAGCCTTTGCCTTCTACTTCAAGAAAGTCTCTACCCAATTCGGCCAATAAAAGTTTTCTTTGTTCGCTGAAATTTGTTTCACTTGTTTTAGAAGCCATGTTGCAGAGAAATAACCACTTTCTGGAAATTGGCATACCAATAACTCCGCGAACAATGCATTTCCTTGTGAGACATGGTTTAGCCATTGACTCGAGAAAACACGGTTCAGTCGCATTTCAATAACTAATTTTAAACATCGTTTAACCGTTGTTTATCGAGAGAACGTCTAAGCCGCAGCTCAGCCCTAAACAATGGTTAACATGGACTTCGTTTAAATAATCGGCCCGCTGTTTTTTAGTGTGGACAGAGAAAACGATGCTATCTGAAAACGGTGACGTCATCAAAATAGACACGACCGGGCTTCAGACAACTCGACCGTGAGTATCAAGAATGGCACCACTTTCGCGGGCGGATATATTGAAATGCGCATGCGTCGAGTTCATTTGAGCATGCGCGCTGAGGATGTAAAAGCGTTTTCAAAACGGATACGGCGTTGTAGTGTGGACAGGCGAAAACGATACGAAAACGATAAGTGTGGACGCAAATCTTTTTGAAAACGAAGCAAAACAGCTCCATTTTCGTTTGAAAATGGATTAGTGTGGACGGGGCCTAAGGAACAATTGCAAGTTAAGGCGGGGGTACACCCGAATTTCAGTGAAATTCTGGTAAGTTTAAAGAAAGGTTGAAAGGGAAAAAAAGGGTTTTGGAACACCACCAGACAGTTGCCCGACCGCACAATGGCACCCCAGGTTGTTGGGCAACTGTTTGGAGTGTATCTACCTATTTTTAACTTCAAACTCTAATTTTAAAACAACACCAAATCTTCCAAATTTCCTATTTCCATAAATTTTACTAATCCTTTGAGAAAAACTATTCATCTCCAAATATCCCTAAAAATCACCAAAAAATTTACAAAACGACCCAAAACATAGATATGTGAAATGAGCATAGAGATTCTTGATTGCTTGAAACGTAAACGAGGTATTTGCATTAAAAACATAAAACCCAGCCAAAATACGGCTTTCGGGTGTACCCCCGCCTTAAACCTGGTCAAAGGTAGGTTTGAACGCTGTTCAAAGGGGCATTGTCACGATGATGTAGCTGTTTTAGGCCAATTCTGCGCTAAAATCATTACTTTAAGGCTTTAATCATACATAAAAAGCTTCTGTAAAGCTACTTCGAAGGTATCAAAAGAATTTTATCAAAGAGAGCTGACCATAACAAATTTCTTGAGGACTTTTGGAACACGTTGCATCAAAACTTGAAAAAATTGGCCAATTTTTTCAAATTTCAATCGATTTCCATTTATGCCATCCGTAGCGACAGGCGACAGGAAACAGTTTCCGTACCTTCAAATAATCTTCGCTAACAAAACTACATCATTAGTTTTGGAATTCAGTTGATGCGAAGGCACCTTCTAGCTTTTTATAAAGTTGCCAAATACCATGACAATGCCCCTTTAACGATATTTTCATGATCAGCAATTATGAAAAAGGGGACCTCTGCGCTACTGCCAGTTAAAAAACTATTTCAATCGATGTGATATACACGCTCGACAAATTCGGCGGCACCTTAGGGATAGATTTAACCCATAAGAGCAATGCGGCGACGAGGAATTTCGATTGCGATTTCGCCTGAGAAAGGACTCGGTAAGTGACCTCATAAAAATTTTGGATAGAGATCTTCAAAAGAGAATACAAGAGAGTTACTGGCGATTTATTTGGTGTATCTGTATGTGCTGCACGCACTGTCATTCACAAGGTTTCAAGGGTTATTGCGGCTGAGACAACAACACAACAACAACAACAAATAAACTTTATTAATAATTAACAATTAAAAGAACATGTACAACTCGCATATAGCGCAAGCTAGTCGAGGCGAGTTGTGCAGGAAGAAAAAAAGAAAAAGAAGAAAAATAAACCAGTTTGTCGAAGCTTCAAATAAAAGGCTATGAATCATGACAGGAATAAACTATAAATAAAATACAGTCATTAGCATCCGGGGATAAATATGTTTACACAGTTGATTGGTTAAAGGTAGCTTAATAACCTAAACAAACTAAACAAACTAAACAAACTAAACAAACTAAACAGGCGAAGAGATTATTGGTTACAAAAAGTTATGTAAAATATAAATTAAAAAAGGATGATTCCTGTCATTTCTAGAGAACCTGGCTGATACCATAAGAGTGTTATATGATGTTGCACACTTTTCTTCACTTCACATTTCACTTTTTATGACGCTGTCCACTTTTCACGGCAATGTAAGTCATGGTCCTTTTTCGACTGGAGTTTCAGCCGCGTCCAGCATCCTTGAAGCTCAATGAGATCGCGCTTGATACTGTTAGGTTTCCGGGAGTTAAATAAGTTAAAATTTCCACTCATGCCTTTGCTCTTTTTTCCCAATGTTTTCCTGTTTATATATATAGCCTTTGCTTTCCACTTCAAGAAAGTCTCTACCCAATTCGGCCAATAGTAGTTTTCCTTGTTCGCTGAAATTTGTTTGCGTTGTTTCAGAAGCCATGTTGCAGAGAAATAACTAAGTCCTATCTGGAAATTGGCACACAAAATAACTCCGCAGACAGTGCATTTCCTTGTGCGACATGGTTTAGCCATTGACTCGAGAAAACACGGTTCAGTCGCGTTTCAATAATGTATTTTAAACATCGTTTAGCCGTTGTTTATCGAGACAACGTCTAAACCGCAGCAGAGCCCTAAACAATGGTTAACACAGACTTCGTTTAAATAATCCGCCCATAGTTTTAGATGAAGATCTGAGTTGAGCTCAGTTAACGCCGCTGAATGAATTTCTAGATTTCGTTGTATTATAAGAAAGGAATGATACGCACGTGGTGCTATGTAAACCTAAGGACGAGTAGAAAAAAAAATAACAAAAAAATGTCGAGGATCCATTCTCTCAGGCCAGGATTGCAGGGCCCCCCAAAGCGCGCACGCAACACGACATAAGGAGGCGGCGGGGGGAGGGGGGCGGGGGGGGGGGGGGGGGGTGCGCACCACGTCAAATGGGGGGCAAAGTCCAACTCGCCAAGCCCACTAGCTAAGCCCAAGTAAGGGTGATCGGGAGCCCACACGCTAAACCTAAGGACCCCCACTCGCTAAACCCAACCTAAGCCTAAGGAGATGTGACGTAGCTTAGCCTAACCCTAAGCCCCAGCAGAGGTTACTAAGCCTAACCCTAGAAGACCCGCTAGTACGCGCAACGCCCCCCCCCCCCCCCCCCCCCCTCTTCCTTAAGCCGAGGGTGCCACACCCAATCTACGCTATCGGATTATAAATTTGAATATTTTTATTTTTACTTTTTATGTGGCTGGTTTCCACACGTTACAGATGATATCTACCAAATCTTGTACCCGTAGTCTTCAAACTTTTTGACCAAAAATCGCCACTTTAGAAACGCGAAGAAACTTGGGGCAAATCTCGTCCAGCAGTCGCTTGCAGGATGGTTCCTGGCGACAAAGATAGCTACCCGTCTTTTGTTTTGTTCCCAGTAGCCGTCCCACCAGCCACTGCGAGATGAGTTTTTTTTCTCGTTTTAAAGTAGCGTTGCAAAGACCAACCGCTGATCGAGTTTTCTGAAGATTGTGTTTCAGTGTGCAATACATATTGTAGCATAGTGCTTTTCGACTTAGAAGAAGATATTTATTTATTATGGTTAATTATATTTTAATTCAACGTATTGTTAGGCAATTTGTTCTTCACATTAAAAATAAAAGTGAGAACAGAAAACCAAAGGAATGACCTGTTCGTGTGAACTTTCTGGGGAACTGTAGGTGTTAAACCCATTTCAAAATGATTCTCTCATATGGAGAGAAAGAAGCCCGCGCTTAATGAGATCAAAGAGAGCCAGAGTTCAAACACATTCTTTTCGTTCGGGGGCCAACTGTCGTGCGCTGTCACGAACTCTCTTTTTGAGAATAGATTGCGTGACCGGCCCAACGGACATCTCCATGTAGAGACGAATTATTCAATATGTCTAGCGGTTTATATAGTTGGGGTAGAGCGGGCACACCCGGCTTCGCAAGTTGTTTTCGTGGATCACGTTCTTTACGGTCCTATACTCCAACCAACTAAATCATCAGCTACGCAGGCAAGAGGTGAAATATTTTTCTAACAAGAAACCGTGGTAACCGTCGCCACCGTTATTCCGTGGAAACGTCACGAAACATACCTAAGTGACCCTATGTCTCCACCATTTTCAAGGCAAGGGCCAGAGTGAGAGCAGTCTCTCAGTCGTTTGCGTTCTTCCCCGCGAAATTTCCCTGGGGAGGGAACTCCCGTATAAAAAGGATAGGGTTGCTTGTGAGAAAGTTTGGAAAGAATCCCTGGGAGGTACCAAAATCCTGCTTTGTGGGTGTGGCGAGAATTTTTGTCACCCTTACATGGATAGAGGTACCAAAGTTAAATTAAAACAGTGCTCACCGAAGAGGAACTGTTAAAGTTCTCGCTGTGGATCTTGTGAGGCTGAGCACCCTAATTATAAAAGGTTCCAAGCCCGCTTCTTTAACCCCTACAAGGTTTGACCAGAAACCTCGCCTTTTTTCTAGGATAGTCTCCCCTCCCCCCTTCCCCCACCCCCCTGTCCCGAAGGGGAATTTGGAGCAAAAGAGATACTGTAAATCAATAAAGATACTGCTCGAAGTCTAGGCTCCGCCCATAAAGCTATTTGCATTTCGTAGTCACGGATCTTCTCACAAACTGTCATAATTGTTGACTTCAGCTACTCAAAGATTTTCAGGAATTCAAACTGTGGCCGGGATATGGACTGAAAATCTCATTGCAATCTCCCTTTCTAGGGCATTTCCCTTGAAATTTAGAATGGCCCTGGAAACAAGGTTGAGATCGTTACTATACTTCACGCGTGAAGAAAAAGGAAATAGGAATGGGTAAATTATTGACAAAGAGGAAATAGAAATCTACAAATTTTACTGACGTGACTTTGACCAGTCACGTATACGTCACGGATGCGTCACGGCCATTACAGGTACAATCGTGTTTCAACTACTTTGACCGTCAAGGATCACTCGTGACGAGGATTTTCATAGGTCACATACACAGACGTTCATATTGCTCGTCACACAGTCTTCTGTTAAGTGGGAAGCTCTAAATTTAGCCGGCCGTTTTGACATCGGTTTTGTCAACCAGAGATAACAACAAAAATCAGTTTTCTATAGATAGGAGTGGAATATGAAATATCTTCTAATTTCCATATAGTTTCTTTTCAATATTAACGGTGAAAGTATTTTATCTTTTCACTTCTAGCTCTGGTATACCAGTCCTCCTCTTAAATGCAGGAAAAGGAAAGAGAAACCTCCCTGTACAACCTCGTTCCTAGGGCACTCTCTCTACTTCGAGAAAGAGAGAATACCCTGGGAAGGAGGTTGCTCACTGTAACCCGTGACGGACCCGTGATGGACTGACTTACTTGTGACGGACCCGTGACGTATACGTGACTGATCAAAGTCACGTCTTTGAAATTTCCTCTTTCTCAATAACGTTTTTACCCATTCATATTTCCTTTGCTTCACGCGGACTACGAAATACAAATAGCTTTAGCCTAGACTGCAAAGCAGTGTCTTTATTCCTTTAAAATATACCAAATAATTCCCCTTCGGTGGTAAGGAAGGGGGGGGGGGGGGTGGGGGCAGATTCCTATAGAAAAAACGCAGAGGTGCCCACCGTACATTGTAGTGGTTGAAGAAGCGGTATGAGGATCAGGGTTCTCAGCCTCAAAATATCCATAGCGGGAACTTTCGCAGTTCGTTTTAGGTGTTGGCATAAACTCTTTGTGGATTTCAGAGCTTAGCTATAAGTTTAAAGGAGCACTGTCACGGGAGTTTTGCTGTTTTCAACTTCATTCGTTGCTAAAATCTTTACCTGGTACCTTTACTCGTTCCAAAAATGCTCAAATGGACTAGAAGAAACACATCAAACGCATGTCAGAGAGCAAACCATAATGAATTTTTGGCAATATTTTTAAAGAATGCCTCTAGAATTTGAAAAAACTGGCTAGTTTTTTCAAATTTCAATCCATTTCCATCCTTGCCATGCTAAGTGCTAGGCAGCAATAAATGGTTTCGGTGTAGCGATAAAGTCCTAGATAACAAAACTGCATTATTATTTTTGGGTTTCTGTTGATGCAGGAACATATGTCGGCATCGTAAAATGACTTTAAAATACCGTGACAGTGCCCCTTTAAAAGCACGTTAGTTGTTTTTAAAGGGAACCTCCGCTCCTACCAAAGAATCACTTAAAACCGTAGGATATAGTATTTGCAATAACGTTAGTTTGAATTTTTTTCCAGAAGAGTGTCTATAGTGGAGAAAAACGAATTTCAGAATCGCGTGTTTTTGTTTTCATATTTCCTGGGCGCCGCCACCTTTAATAATTGTGACATGTCTTGGTTGCTTTATTGTTCTGACACAAAGAGTTTTTGTTTAATAACAAAAGGGCAACCATTTTACGTCAAAATTATTCAAGATGGCGGCGCCCGGGAACTTTGAAAACAAAAATAAACGATTCTATAATTCATGTATTTAAGGTAAACGCGCTTTGTTAGTTAAAACTTCAAACAATTTGATTCTTAAAATTATTTCGCGTGATTTGAAGTGAAATTTTTGTCAGAGTGGAGGTTCCCTTTAAAACATGGACAACAGCTTTAAGTTTAAAACAAGACATGATGTTTCGATCGTTCAACGATCATCTTCAGTCAGTGTGAATTCGTTTACAAGTTCGGTTGAATCAATACCAGTAATGGCGTATGAGTTAAAAGGTGATACAAGTCAAAATTCCGGAAAAAATAACGTACAATTTTAAGAAATGCGAGACGTCGAATAACACTTGCGCGAGCACAGTTAGTTGTCAGTTGACAGTTGAAATTTTGACCAATTCTCAGCTATCACAATTTACAAAACTAATTGTAAACACTTCTGGGTCTTTCTTTTGAAGTTTTCTGGCAACTAAACTTCCGATGTGCTTCTTGTAAACGTTTCTTTCTGTTTAATAATGAAAATACTAACAAAAACTAGATGCTCTCCTAAAACGTCCTTCAGAAATGTAACAACGGCCAAAGTACATGTTGTTTCTGACACTATAATCCTACTTTCCTCATTAACAATTGCTGCTAAGTGTCAGTATTCTTTTTCTGTACAAAATTTACAAGTTTAAAGTGCACCTAATCCCAAAGTTTTTTTTCGCTTAAATAAATCTTTGTACCTGTTCGAAACGCATTGCGCCTTTTTAAACTAAATCTTGACTTTTTTACAGGTTGCAAAAGCTACGAACTCTGGCCATCATTAGTTCTACAACCGAGCAAGTAAGGGGTATGGGTCTATTTCTGGTTTGACGTCACAGACAGATTTGCATCATAGTTAGTCTTTGTAAACCTGTATGCAGAAGACTTTGTGACGTCAAACCGGGAGTAGACCCATACCCCTTACTTGCTCGGTCGTGCAACAGATGAGGTAAAAAGTTAAGATTAGGTTTAAAAAGGGGAAAAAAGACGCAATGATTTTGAGACAGGTACAAAGAATTATTTGAGCGAAAAAATATTTTGGAGTCAGTTAAGCGTCGCTTTGGTATTGCACTACACTTCAGTTTTCCTAACAGGTAAGATTCAGAACAATTTCTACCATCATCTCTAAACTCCCGTAGCCATGCAAAGAATTTATGACACGCACCGACGTCTTTCCGGTACAGGAAGTTATTTGAGACTTACATTCAGCTGTACACTGCAGTATCCGGGAAAGTTTGAAATCTCCTTTCATCCCTAGCTAAGAAAGCAGATAAGAAAAACTTACAAGCTACATGTAATTAGTGTAGAAATCCTCATTTATAATTTCTATTCAAGTTAGCGCTAGCACTAAAACTGTTCGTTTTGGTCATGGAACATTTTACTACTCATGCGATCACTCGTTGTCGTCCTGGTCATTCTTGCCAACACCTGACAGAGGAAATAAACAAACAAGCAGTTTCTTACAAAAACAGCTAGCTATTTACAAAACTAAATAAATTAACAAATTGGATCCTGCTCGCGGTCTGATTGGCTCACACTATCTAAGCAATAGAAAACGTTTTCCATGTTTGCATAGCCTGATATAAACAAGGGAGGGGTTGGGAGAATTCGAGACAGTCATGCAAACCCGAGACGAAGTCGAGGGTTTGCATAACTGTCGAGAATTGTCCCAGCCCCTCGAGTGTTAATATCAGGCTATGCAAACACAGGAAAAAAGTTTTCTATTGCTTTTATAAAATATTTCTCAAAAATTAATTCGACAAATGAAGAGAAATTTTGTTTATTAACTTCTTGATCCAAAAAGCTTTTCTCAATACACGCTCTAGACAATCATCGTTCCTACTAACCAATCAAAACGCGCATCTGATAACGCACGGACCAATGAAATTTCGTGTTAAATTTGTGGCAATATCGCCGGCGAGCAAGCGAACGCCGTGTAAATGAAAGCGATATCAGCTTTGAATCCTTGTAAATCTTTGGGAGAAATGCCTAAAGTTCGGTGAAAACAGAAGAATTGTTCAAACGATTTACGACTCTATAAGGAAAGAACTGCACGATGAAATCACTGTGCTTGATCGCTCTTGAAAGTAACGCAAACTTGCCCGATTTGGCAGCCCGAGAAGATGGTTGAGAAGTTGAATCGCTCATCGTGCCTTGTGAAGTTTTGCTGGTTTGGAATCATAGCACAAGCAGGCAATGTTGAGTTAATGCAGTTAAGTCGAAGGGCATTAAATCCATCAGTCTGGAAAGCTCTCCGGTACATTTTTCCAAGTTATAATGGTCATATTTTGAACATTTGAGAGCCAAAACACGGCAACCGATCGGCCGTGTAAAATTTAATTTGAACAGATTTCGCATTCGCAGACTGTAGCATATAGTTGGCGTTAAATTTTATTGCACATCATTTTTTAAAAAAAAATTGAGAATTTTGTTGTAGTAATTAAATGCAAAAATTACCTTGAAAAACGTTTACTGTGTATTTTGTTGCATATGATTTTGTTATCTTCGCTTGAGCTCCCTCGACGAGGTCGTCAAGCTCACTAACATCGAGGCATGCAAAGCGCTGTCGTTCTTCTTTCTTTTGCTTTCTTTCCACGGGTCAGAGAGAAAGAGATGGTCAATTCCCAAATCAAAATTTGGAAAAGTTTTCTTCATTTGAATTCCTTTATATTTTGCTTGAGAGTTGAACTAACGGCTTTGAAATGGTTTAAAATTGTCCCGCGGAAACACAAAAAGCGTGACGTGTCAACCGTGTTTGCATACTCTCATCTAAACACGCCTATCGACCAATGAGAATGCGCTTACTGTCTTAAATATTTTATAAATATATTTATATATTTGGAATGAAACAAGAAAATCTTTTCTTCAATTTCACGCCCGAGTAAATAAGCTATAAAAGCCATGAGTCATACTGTCATTGTTTTTTGAAAACATCACTGTAACTTGAGACCACGTGAAAAATATGGGAATTTATCGTCAGCAGGTAATGCTAAGAACACGCTTCGCTTTTTTCCTTTCGGCAAAAATTGTGCTACATTACACGTTAAGGTCTACACCCTCATGATCAACAAAGCTAGATATCAGTTGCAAAAGAAAATACATCAGCAGCACAAGATCAAAAGACACACGCTAAGGAAATAATTGGATATTTAAAACTAACCCTATTATAACAGAAAATAATACATTGATCGATAATATGTATGGAAAATTCTAACTTTTAAGGGCTTATGGTCCTTTGGTAGAAACAGAAAAGGCACGTGTTTTCATTGGGACTTACTTTTCTTTCCAAAATCAAATGTCACGTCATCTCCTATCAGTATAAAAGGTGCCCACTGGTTCACGTCATAGCCCTCACTTCTCATCCACTTCATGGCCTCGTGTAGAGATTCACCAGCACTTTCCCCAGCAACAAGGTGATAGTAGAAATGACTCATGAACTGCTCTGTTGCTTTGTCATCCAGAGCCCACAGTGCCACCAACACTGAGCGTGCACCAGATCCTAAGAATGCTCGGGCAATTCCAACCGCTCCTTCGGCTTTCACGAGTCCACGAGCACTGTGGCAACAGCTAAGGACTACCAGTTTAGCTCGCAGTTGAACTTTTGAAATGTCAGACATTGTCAATAAGTAGAGTCCTTCTTGAGGTATCCCGTTAGGAATACGAAACGACGGTGCAAGGGCAATTGCTCCTCTTTCTGCATCACCGTGTGCGGCGATATGAATCAGTGCCACTGAATTCATCGCTTGAAGTACCGCCTGCTTAGTCGCGTGCTCCCCTAACAAAGGCTCGACACCGAGCTTTTCGCCTACCATCCTTGCTTCGTTCTCTGCACAAGGCAATCGCGTAATCTTCGTGAGGCGTCCTTTGAAATGTACTTCACCAACATCAGGATTTCCCACTATCAGTGCACCAGTCTGACAGTGATAGTCGGCTGGACTGTCATTAATGAGCTTGAGAGTTGTTAGAGAAGGATTGCAACACGGATCCTGAAAGTCTCGGATAAGTACTTTCCACTTTCGTTCGTTAACGCGGCAAATGGAATGTTGTATAATGCGCGATCAGGAACAATGACGATTTCAGGACCCTCAAGGAACCTCACGACAGGGGCGATGATAAGTTTGTAACAAATAGGAAGGTTCATTTTGGGTCCTTGGTTGCATTTACTTTCCTTTCCAATTCTCCAACCTTTATTATTGTCCTCCTGATATAATTTGGATTCTGGCTGAAATCGCTCTTTGCACAGCTCCTCTGGTAAGGTGCCGAAACTTCTGAAGTCAAAAAACTCTTCCAAATGTTGATTTAATCCTTCCTGAGCAATTAGATCATTTGGTTTCTTCCCCTGAAGATGCGTGACTCCGTTTTCTTTAACAATCCACAAATATATTCTGCAACAAGAATATGAGACGTAGAGACAGGTGCGGGTAAATCCTTTGCCTACGAAGCACTCAATGCCAGCCCATGTACGGGGATTAGCTGAGATTTTTTTCTCCACAGAGTACCGAGCTGACATTAACTCTGCCAAAGCCCTGGCCCTTGAAAGCTCTGAAACATACAGAGCTTCCTTAGGATTGCCAGTTTCACAGAGTAAAGAGCTGAGTTGCCTGTAGGAAAGAATATTGCAATCCGAGAATGATATTTTAAGTTGATCGTTGTCGGGGAGGGAGCCACGAATTTCTTCGCATTTTCCGATGGCAGAAAGGAAATACGAAATAGCTTCCTGACTCTCTCCATCTCTCATTCTAAGGCGTGCCATCATTTCGAGCGAATAGAACTGTTCTTTAATACATCCAATTTCTTCACTTAATGTAAGAGCCATATTGATATATTCTTCCGCTCTAGCATGTCGAGCCTGCGTGGAAAAGAAATGTCCAAGCTTAAGGCAACCAACTGCTTCTAGTCTCTTGTTTCCAATTTCTTTGCTTATCGCAAGTGCTTTTTTAAAATATTCTTCCGCTTTGATCAAGGCACCTACACCTTCCTCCACGTCTCCTTGGATCATGTAGACTTGGGCCAACCCTTCTCTGTTTCCAATTTCTGTTAGGATTACAAGTGCTTTCTTGTTATATTCGTTAGCCTTTCTATAATTTCTAAATACGCGAAATGTATCTCCCAGATTTCCATAAGACATAGCTAGCGTGCATCTGGAGCCAATATTTCTACTCAGAGCCAATGATTTTTCCAGGTAGTCTGCAGCCTCCTCAAATTCGCCAACTGCTTCATACACGGCTCCTAGGCTTCCGTAACATGTTGCTTCTCCTTCTCTGTTTCCAATTTTTTTGTGGATCGCAAGTGATTTCTGGAGATGCTCCCTAGCTTTTTCATATTCGCCAACTGATGCATACACAGCTCCAAGGCATCCGTAACATTGGCCTTCGCCACTTCTGTCTCCAATTTCTTTCTTGATCGCAAGTGACTTTTGGAGATGCTCTCTAGCCTTTTCATATTCACCAACTGATGCATACACAGTTCCAAGGTTTGTGTAACAATTGGCTTCAACATTTCTGTCTCTAATTTCTTTCTGGATCGCAAGTGATTTTTGGAGATGTTCTGTAGCCTTCTCATATTCGCCAACTGAAGCATACACACTTCCAAGGTTTGTGTAAGAGACAGCTTCTCCATCTCTGTCTCCAATATCTCTCTGGATCGCAAGTGATTTCTGGAGATGTTCCATAGCTTTTTCATAAGACATAGCTAGCGTGCATCTGGAGCCAATATTTCTACTCAGAGCCAATGATTTTTCCAGGTAGTCTGCAGCCTCCTCAAATTCGCCAACTGCTTCATACACGGCTCCTAGGCTTCCGTAACATGTTGCTTCTCCTTCTCTGTTTCCAATTTTTTGTGGATCGCAAGTGATTTCTGGAGATGCTCCCTAGCTTTTTCATATTCGCCAACTGATGCATACACAGCTCCAAGGCATCCGTAACATTGGCCTTCGCCACTTCTGTCTCCAATTTCTTTCTTGATCGCAAGTGACTTTTGGAGATGCTCTCTAGCCTTTTCATATTCACCAACTGATGCATACACAGTTCCAAGGTTTGTGTAACAATTGGCTTCAACATTTCTGTCTCTAATTTCTTTCTGGATCGCAAGTGATTTTTGGAGATGTTCTGTAGCCTTCTCATATTCGCCAACTGAAGCATACACACTTCCAAGGTTTGTGTAAGAGACAGCTTCTCCATCTCTGTCTCCAATATCTCTCTGGATCGCAAGTGATTTCTGGAGATGTTCCATAGCTTTTTCATATTCGCAAACTGATGCATACACAGCTCCAAGGTTTGTGTAAGAGGCAGCTTCTCCATTTCTGTCTCCAATTTCTTTCCGGATCGCAAGTGATTTCTGGAGATGTTCTCTAGCCTTCTCATATTCGCCAACTGATTGGTACAGAGTTCCAAGGTTTCCGTAACAATTGGCTTCTCCATTTCTGTCTCCAATTTTTTTGTTATTTGCAAATGATTTCTGGAGATGTTCCATAGCTTTTTCATATTCGCCAACAGACGCATACACTGTTCCAAGGTTTGCGTAAGAGGCAGCTTCTCCATCTCTGTCTCCAATTTCTTTCTGGATCGCAAGTGATTTCTGGAGATGTTCCAGAGCTTTTTCATATTCGCCAACTGATGCATACACAGTTCCAAGATTTGTGTAAGAGGCAGCTTCTCCATTTCTGTCTCCAATTTCTTTCTGGATCGCAAGTGATTTCTGGAGATGTTCTCTAGCCTTCTCATATTCGCCAACTAATCGATACACAGTTCCAAGTCTTCCGTAACAATTAGCTTCTCCATTTCTGTCTCCAATTTCTTTCTGGATCGCAAGTGATTTCTGGAGATTTTCTCTAGCCTTCTCATATTCGCCAACTGATCGATGAACAGTTCCAAGTCTTCCGTAACAATTAGCTTCTCCATTTCTGTCTCCAATTTCTTTCCGGATCGCAAGTGATTTATGGAGATGTTCCATAGCTTTTTCATATTCGCCAACTGATTGATACACAATTCCAAGGTTTGTGTAAGAGGCAGCTTCTCCACTTCTGTCTCCAATTTCTTTCTGGATGGCAAATGATTTCTGGAGATGTTCTCTAGCCTTTTCATATTGCCAACTGATTGATACACAGTTCCAAGGTTTGTGTAAGAGGCAGCTTCTCCATTTCTGTCTCCAATTTCTTTCTGGATCGTAAGTGATTTCTGGAGATGTTCCTTAGCTTTTTATATTCGCCAACTGATGCATACACAGTTCCAAGGTTTGTGTAAGAGGCAGCTTCTCCATTTCTGTCTCCAATTTCTTTCCGGATCGCAAGTGATTTCTGGAGATGTTCTCTAGCCTTGTCATATTCGCCAACTGATCGATACACAATTCCAAAGTTTCCGTAACAATTAGCTTCTTCATTTCTGTCTCTTATTTCTCTATTGATCGCAAGTGATTTTGGAGATGTTCCATAGCTTTTTCATATTCGCCAAGTGAATGATACACAGTTCCAAGGTTTGTGTAGGAGGCAGCTTCTCCATTTCTGTCTCCATTTTCTTTCTGGATCGCAAGTGATTTCTGGAGATGTTCCATAGCTTTTTATATTCGCCAACAGATGCATACACAGTTCCAAGGTTTGTGTAAGAGGCAGCTTCTCCATTTCTGTCTCCAATTTCTTTTCTGATCGCAAGTGA
>JAHPZR010012784.1:0-12500 GCA_019787425.1 Platygyra sinensis | reverse complement strand
AACTGCCTTTTAAACCTCTCCCGGGTACCAGGTGGTAAATTTCTCTTTGGAGAATTTCTTAGCCTGCTTATTAACTGTGTGAAACTGATCACATGGCAAAATTTCATAATGTATCATTTCAATTTAGCGACGATTTATATTCAGCGACCTTAATCTTGTTGCATTTTAATTTAGCCGGGTTCAGTCGAAAAGTCGCTGAATTCGCTAAATAAAAGTGCCGCCAAAATTCCATGTAATAAGGTTTCAGTCCACATTTGTCCCCAATCAGCTTCATCAGAGAGACAGAGTTCGAGAGCAAAGCAAAAAAGGACTTTCAAAATTTTGTTTAGCTAGCGATTTCATAAAATGATGTTCTCTTACTATTAAGTTCATTTTTGTTTGAACAACAACAAGTGACACTCACCACTTCCTGTTCTCTCGGTTTCAAGAATACAAACGCAACGACAGTGTGCCTGTTTACACTGGACTTTGTCTATTGAATGACAGAAAAACGATCAAACGTTTATTCAAGAACTGTATATGCTTTCATAATTCTGGTTTTGCCTCCAACTCCATGTAGATATAGAAACACAACGCCAGTATTTAATCATAAAGGGACAACAGTAGGGTAAAATTGAAATGTGCGGAGGAAAGGTAAATTCCTTAGGAATTGAAAGCCACAGACCAAGTTGGACAAACATCCCTTAAAACTCACCGAAACTCTAAACAAGTAAAACTGGACTTCACCACCGAAGGTAAGCTCACAAAATTGAAAGTCACATGAACACAGGAACACGCAAAACTGAAAGTAGTGACCACAGACAAAGATAGGTGCAAAACTTTGACTTCACAGACAAAAATAAACACGGCAATCTGAAGATCACAGATAAAAACGCTCAAAACTGTAGGCCACACACAAAGCTAAACTCATGTAGCTGCCAGTCAGAAGCTAGACAGTCGTGCAGACCTGACAGTCACAAACAAAATGAACACAAGAGAGAAATACCACAGGCGAAGATCAGCGCCCATGAAACTGAAAGTCACCGAGTATTATACTTTCTAAAGCATGATTTTTGTATACTTAATTATAACATAGCAGTTTTTTTTTTCATGCTTTCAATATTTCAACTTACTATTTATGCACATAAAGCAATACGTCAGTAAACTGGCTATTCTAACCTTTACTTGAGAACTGCGTAGCACTGGAACGAAATCGGCCAACTTCACCTTCGTGAGCAACAAGGCTCTTCTCCTAAAAAGGACAATGATGCATTAGTACTTCATTTTAATAACTACTGAGAGGCATTTTTAATGCACAGAAAACATGTCAAACGAGAGCATCAAATAAACGATGTCTTATATCTAACTTAAGTTTACTGTTCTTACCTTTACTTGAGAAGTCAAAATCAGAATCAAATCCAATCTAGTCTGGATCAGCAAAATGAATCTTCCTGTGAAAGGACAAAGAATTTCAGTTTAATAGCGTAAAAATCTTCTCAGTGTACAGTAATGATAAAAAGGACATAAAAGATGAATAATTAGAAACAATATATGATTTTTCTTCACTATAGTAAAGATATGTACGAAGAATTTCGTTCAGACCTGAGGTAACCCAGTCACTAATTAGTTTAAGCATCAGTTTTAGCTCTTGCGTCACCTCAAAGAAGCCAAGTGCCGCCTAGATTGACATTTTTACGATAACAGCACAAATTCTCGCGCGCTCATTGTCTAATTTTTATCGTCAATAAGCGGACAGACACATGAATTTATAACTTATGCAATGCGGCAACGAGCGAGAGCAGACAATTTGACAGTTTGTTATCGTAAAAAACAAATGGAGGTCAGTTTTTCATGCGTCTGTCCTGTTATTGACAATGAATTTCGTCATGACATTGTCAAAGTAGTCTGTGTCGCCTCGTGGATCCACAGCTACTTTGACAATGTTATGACGAAATTCATGATCAATAAAAGGAGAGACACATGATAAACTGACGTCAATTTGTTAAATATACAGCCGATAAATCTAAATTCTCTACACTGAGAAACTAAATCTTTAGAAAGCGTGGAGAGGCTGTGCTATTCCTAAAAAAATAAGCATTGATCATCCCTTGTATTCTCTCCTTATTGATTTTACTTATCTCGTTGCAAATCGAACAATAATACACATACTTACCAAATTACATGTAGAGTTTCAGGGGTTCCTTTCCCCTTCTAAGGACGAATTAAACCAAAGATGAATCCTTCACTTAATCACTGCGTGAAGAAACACAATTATAACAGTGTCAGTTCAGAGCAGGAACTTTGTTCGGAAGGAATTTGTGTTGGTAATATTCTCCGAAACTGGGGCCCTCTGTCCGCTTCTTGAAATCCCCGGCAAAATTGCGGAAAATATACGATTTCCCTACCCTGGTAATTTAACCGTGACCAAAACCCGATACCCAAATTCAGAATTGATCCAAGCTACGGACTGTTTCGGTTTGGATAAAAAAAAGATTAAGTCCCTTAAATTCCCGATGCACCAAGATCGCTCTTCCAAAACAATGAGTAACAACATTAAAGTAAGTTTCCTATGGGAATCATGCCTAGGTGTTGAATAGAGTCAAAAAACCATATTCTATAAGAGACCACAATGGCCAAGATATATGACTAATCTTAGACCAAACTGGCTCAAAAACATGTCGTTTGATGCCCACTTATCTACACAGCTTATGGAAGGAAGTTCCCCTGACTATCATAAGGGAGAGTTTCAATAAAGTGTGTATGTATGAAAAGTAATAAGCGATCAATAGATGAGGGTATTTACTGTTAGAGGGAGCCTGAATCACATCAATGTGTACTCATCACTACTTCCGCTAATGCCCTTTTTCCTTTTGCCAGGTACACGAGTTCGTGAGATCCAACAGGAACTTCAAGGAGTTTGTCTGCAAGATGACAGATGAATCATCACAGTCATGTAATGCAATGTAATGTCGAGGAAAACATACATGTGCTCTTTACATTGCTTTTTGAGGTGGGCTCGGACATCGGCATACTAAGGGCGCCGATGGCAGCCGCTATCAGTCCATTTATGAGCCCACAGAACCCTCCCAACCCATGATGAGTGATGATGTTAGTGACGAAGATAGACCACAACACCGGGAACTACGTCCCCTACTCTTTTCGAATAGTGTGTGGGTTCTTTAACGTCCCACTGTTATATGTGAATAAGGTTTGTGAGACGGGACCTCCGGTTAATCGCCCTTATCCGAGAAGACTTGAAAGTCTAATCATTTGCAGATGTCATTACAAAGACAGCACTTTCTCCTCAGTTATTTTAAGGCCCTGAGTGTTGGTTCGGCGGGGATTCGAAGTCACGACCTCCCGTTCAGCAGACCGGCGCTCTCCCAACTGAGCTAACTGGGCGGCGGGTGTTCACATTTCATATTTTAACTAACACCAAGAGACTGAAAAATACAATGAAATCCTACGAAAGAAGTCCAAATCCCGTTTTGTTTTGCTTTCAGTTATCGTAGAGAGTCATAGATAAACGTCCACACATCAGAATCAGTTTACTGATGAGAGTATCATTTTTCTATTCCAATACGTATAATTTCAACCAAACATGAATTTGAATAAGTTTTATGTAACGTATGGCACGGTTTACTATACTCTTAACATTTCCATTTCTATAAAACACCAGTTTACATCTCTCAGTAGAAAATGTATAACTATCAAAAATCTGACCATCTGTCTTGATACTTAAGTCTAGTTCAAAAATTAAGGTTAACTTACTGTACTTACCGTTCTATGAGAAATTCAAATCACAATGAAACTAAAGTTTTTAGCCTCTGTCGGCTGAGGCAACATCTCCATCAAAATAACAATGACGTACAAGTTATAACACTTTCGAACTACGAGACACGCTTTTGATTTCGACTGGCCACGGAGTGGTTTTTTTACATATACGTAATACAAACCATGCATCTAATTAATGTGACAGAGCGAGTAGTCATTTCACATTTACCCTCTCAGGGGCGGACCAAGGGGCAGGGTGCAGGGGGTGCGCACGCCCCCCCAGATGAAGTCTTCGTATTCGCTTTTAAAATTTGTTTACCTCATCGGTCAGTGACGTCATTCCTTAGAGGTGCACCCCTCTTAAGAAAAATCCTGGATTCGCCTCTGCCTCTGCATTAGCTCTACTGACATTTGAAATACCCTTTAGCCTGGCCTGTTCAGCCCTATCACTTATTTTCTGGCATGAAGTACGGTGTTATTTTTCCATCCATAGCATCTTGCATTGTTACACAATAGGCAAGTTTCAGTTTTCATTACACGGTTGAAGAACATGCTTGTTGTCACAATTACACGGTTGAAGGACATGCTTGTTGTCTTATTATATGCTATATATACTTTCTTTCGTCTGTGTTGCCGAGAGCTAACAAAGTAAATACGCCATGAGATGACTGAAGCTGCACGGGAGTTCCACGTGATATTTAATTTAAAACGGCGCCTTACTTGTGAGGCTAATGAATGGATCACTAAGCTTATAAGAAATTCTGACTTTCAGTAGGAAAAAAGGAGACCCACCGGTTGCCTCAAAGTATTGGGAAAGTGAAATCTCGCCCCGCTCAAGAAAAAAGGTTTATGTCCATTTTTTTTTTCAGAGATTAGTATGGACAATGAAACACGAGCAATTAACACAGGTGGCAATGTTCTCGCAATTTAACATCTCGACATACATATCTGAAGGCGTAACTAGCACTTGCCAAAGAAATAGACAAAAGATAGAAAGGAATATGAAACTGAAAAATGAATGGATTACCATCTCTTTAAAGCATTGGTCTTCAAATATTCCTTACCTGTCGTGATCGTTCACCTGTGTCCAGGGGTGAGAATCCGGTCCGTTTTGCATGTGGGTGTGGCTTGAAATGATTTTAACTCCTAAATGCTGGTTTTAACTAGGGACGGAATTGTAGTCGTAAGAGACCTTATGACCTAGTGAAATTCGAAAATCGAAGTGGTAAGCTGAGTCATAAGCTCGACGGAATCGGAGTCGAAAGAATCAGAACGTTTTAATTTCTTCCGATTCCGTTACGACTACGTCGGTTATAATCCCGTGAAAACTAGATTGTTGGAGTCGGAAGCAGAAGCGGAAAAACCAACCAATCACAAGGCCTGGAGTCGAACATGGTCATTGGTTTATTCTTTCGCTTCTGCTTGCGATTCCGACAATGCAGTTTACACTTGATCATAAGCGACGGAGTCACAAGCAGAATCAGATTTTCACGTGATCGTATCGCTGTACGCTTCCGATTACGCCTCCGACTACGACTCCGTCGCTAATGAAAACCAGCCTTAAGAGGCACCAATTAAAAATAACTCATTTTAGTAAATTCTCAGCTCCGACTATTGTATTTCTAGCTTTTTGATTGGCTAAAAAACTCTGACTATGAGCCAATAGTCAGAGTTTTACGTCATATGAAAAATAGTGCGCCAAGTTTAAAATTTTTTCGCTTTGTAAAATTGTGGAAATAAAAATCGGCGTCAAAACCCGGTTTGAGAATTTACTAAAACAATTATTCCATTCACCCTTGTTGGATATGAAGTGATTATAACACACTCGTGCTACGCGCTCGTTGGTTATTTTATCACTTCATATCCAACGCGGGCACATGGAATAATTGTTATATATCCTGTCATATATTTTTCGGTTCAATATCATAACGTTACCCCCTCCCGCTGAGAAGGCTAAACACCCTAAGACGTACCAAAACCACGTTTGTAAGCCCTAGCGTGTACTTGGAGCATCTCCGTCCTTTGCACATGATTGTTCCCGACCCCTCCGGGACTGTTGCATCTTTCCAGTGCCCGGATAAAAGTTAAATAAGTTCACAAAGTATCAATACGATGATGTTACCTGTTTTCAGTGCCAGGCCATCTAAAAAAAAGCCGTAAACTATCACTAACGGGCGTTATTCGGAGTAATGTTCCAACTAAATTTGCCGTATTTTATTAGGGGGTACCATTTTGTTGTCCCTCGGAGGTGATGAGACTGATCATCTGGAACCAGAGAACTTTCCCCTCCGCAACATCTTGAAACCGCACTAGAAATGTAATGAGTATATTTCAAACAACGCATTAGCTTTTTATATTCTCGTGAAAGGGGTATCCCCCGAACATGACGTTAGTCCGATGACGTCAGTCCCATGACGTCAGCTCGCCCCCTTAGAGTAAGGTATCACCTTTTTTCAAAACCAAAGAGTATATAAGGTGTCGTCTAGTGCGTTCACTTCAAACTCTGGTCATGGATTCTTCGAGAGATTTGAGCCTTTTACTTCGGGCCTTTCGTTACCAGCAAGAGGCGGGAGAGGTGAGCTGGTTTTTTGCGTTGCGAATGGTCGACAATGGTGCTGGTCCCACTCAAATTTTTTTATTGATAGATACTCAGTCAGTAGGATAAGCTACCGCTAGAAATCCCATAAATGTCACAGTGGATGGCCGATCGCCTACAGGCCAACGAGCGATTAAAACGAGGCTGGGAAATAATACACTGTCAAAGATTGAGAGATGTTTGTACCTTTCGTCACGTTCCGCTCCAGAAAAGGGACAATTCACACAGGGTGTGGTGTCAATTTCTTAATAGACATTGTCAACAATGTAATGTTTGTCTCGACTGTCTTGTATATTATGACAGTGTATCGTCACTCACTGCCTTGTACATGGTACGAGGCTCATTACCGTAATGGTCTAAAACTCATATGAGCCGATTATTTAACGAAGTTTAGGCAACGTTTATGAAAGTCATCGTCTAACTCACGTTTAAACCACGAGTACCGATTATTTAAACGTTGTTTTAGCATAACAGTGTTTAGACAGTGTCTCATCACCGACTAAGGAACAATAGCAAGTTAAACCTGGTCAAAGGTAGGTTTGAACGCTGTTTAACGATATTTTCATGATAAGCAGTTAGGAAAAAGGGGACCTCTGCGCTACTTCCAGTTAAAAAACTATTTCAATCGATGTGATATACACGCTCGACAAATTCGGCCGCACCTTAGGGATAGATTTAACCCATAAGAGCAATGCGGCGACGAGAAATTTCGATTGCGATTTCGCCTGAGAAAGGACTCGGTAAGTGACCTCATAACAATTTTGGATCTTCAAAAGAGAATGCAAGAGAGTTACTGGCGATTTATTTGTTGTATCTGTATTTGCTGCATGCACAGTCATTCACAAGGGGCAAAGTCCAACTCGCCAAGCCCACTCGCTAAGCCCAAGTAAGGGTGATCGGAAGCCCCCTCGCTAAACCTAAGGACCCCCACTCGCTAAACCCAACCTGAGCTCAAGGAGATGTGACCCAGCTTAGCCTAACCCTAACCCGCAGCAGAGGTTACTAAGCCTAACCCTAGAAGACCCGCTGGTACGCGCAACGCCCCTCCCCCTACCCCTCCCTTAAGCCGAGGGTGCCACACCCAATCTATGCTACCGGATTATAAATTTGAATATTTTTATTTTTACTTTTTATGTGGCTGGTTTCCACATGTTACAGATGATATCTACCAAATCTTGTACCCGTAGTCTTCAAACTTTTTGACCAAAAATCGCCACTTTAGAAACGCGAAGAAACTTGGGACAAACCTCGTCCCGCAGTCGCTTGCAGGATGGTTCCTGGCGACAAAGATAGCTACTCGTCTTTTGTTTTTTTCCCAATTTAGAAAACTAATTGTAAACACTTCTGGGTCTTTCTTTTGCAGTTTTCTGGCAACTAAACTTCCGATATGCTTCTTACAAACGTTTCTTTCTGTTTAATAATGAAAATACTAACAAAAGCTAGATATTCTGCTAAAACTTCCTTCAGAAATGTAACAACGGCCAAGGTACATGTTGTTTCTGACGCTATAATCCTACTTTCCTCATTAACAATTGCTGCTAAGTGTCAGTATTCTTTTTCTGTTCAATGTTTACAAGTTTAAAATGCACCTAACCCCAAAGTTTTTTTTTTTCGCTTAAATAAATCTTTCCACCTGTTCGAAACGCACTGCGCCTTTGTAAACTAAATCTTGACTTTTTTACAGGTTGCAAAAGTTACGAAGTCTGGCCATCATCAGTTCTACAACCGAGCAAGTAAGGGGTATGGGTCTATTCCTGGTTTGACGTCACAGACGGATTTGCATCATAGTTAGTCTTTGTTAACATGTATGCAGAAGACTTTGTGACGTCAAACCGGGCGTAGACCCATACCCCTTACTTGCTCGGTCGTGCAACAGATGAGGTAAAAAGTTAAGATTAGGTTTAAAAGGGGGCAAAAAGACGCAATGATTTTGAAACAGGTGCAAAGAATTATTTGAGCGAAAAAATATTTTGGAGTCAGTTAAGCGTCGCTTTGGTATTGCACTACACTTCAGTTTTCCTAACAGGTAAGATTCAGAACAATTTCTATCATCATCTCTAAACTCCCGTAACCATGCAAAGAATTTATGACACGCACCGACGTCTTTCCTGTTTAGGGAGTTATTTGAGACTTACATTCAGCTGTACGCTGCAGTATCCGAGAAAGTTTGAAATCTCCTTTCATCCCTAGGTAAGAAAACAGATAAGAAAAACTGAAACTTACAAGCTACATGTAATTAGTGTAGAAATCCTCATTTATAATTTCTATTCACGTTAGCGCTAGCAATAAAACTGTTCGTTGAGGTCATGGCACATTTTACTTCTCATGCGATCACTCGCTGTCGTCCTGGTCATTCTTGCCAACACCTGACAGGGAAAATAAACAAACAAGCAGTTTCTTACAAAAGCAGCTAGCTATTTACAAAACTAATTAAACTTGTAATAACCAAAGGTTAGCATATGCGGGCGAGGATTTCTTTTTTGCCCATTTGAGGAGTAAAAGATTTGGGGGCCTATAGAGAAAGGTCGAGTGATTTTGTTTGTCCATGAGCACCCCCTCCCCCCAGGTTTTACTCGCTTCTTTCTCCATTTTTAGGGTAACAATAGAGTGATTTGACAAAGTCTGTGAAACAGTAACACTAGAGCATTCCACGAGACACTAATCCCATTGTTTGCTTTCCTTAGATTTAGTAATATACTGTTGTTGCTGTTTCACGGCGTAAATAAAAGCACTGTATGTTATAAAGTATGCGTACTGATCGAGTCAAAATGATTGCTTTAACGCAAGTGTGATTTATTTAAAATCATAACATAGAAAATATGAAATCAAACAAAGCGTACATGTTATACAATGTCCTCATGTAAACTGAAATAAAATGACCAATATATATAAAAAAATTAGTTTTTTTCCACAATATAACGTATAAAGCTAAATCGTTGTTTGTGGGAATACTTTAACATTTCATTGAATAAAATTTTATCAAAACAACTGTATTGTTACATATACTAAATGCTCTGTTAAAACTGAAACTATTACTGAATTATCAAATGCTACTGTATGGTTCCTGAGTTTTTGGCAGTCATATCTGTATGGTAAACGTCATAAATTTTGCGACTTTGTTTAATACGATCCACAATATAACGTCGTAAGTTTAAAGTTTTGTTTGACAAAATAGTTTAACATGTGACATGTTAAAATACGCACTGAATAATACTAAAACGGAACAACTGTATTGTAACAATTTTTTGAATAGACGAATGAAAGCACATTCACCAAATGTTCTTGTAAAAACTGAAACTAAACGGCTCTTGTTACACACACTAAATGGTCTGTAAAAAGTGAAACTACGTTTATAACTGAATTACCAAATGAAACTGTGTAGTTGCCCATTGTTTGTCAGTCACAGTTGTTATGGTTGACTTAATCCTTTTTTTTTGGAACGTGCTTTGATGTACAACTGCTGTTTCAAGCTGTTACATAAGTACCTTCAATATTGTTCGTGAATGTTCTAAATAGAACCTGTCTAGTGTCACTACGTGAAGTCACTTAGATTTAACAATTTCTTTGATATAATTAGAAGTTGCATCTACAAGCATCGTAACATTTTCTATTGAAAGCAGAGCTTCTGAGATCTGAAGGAAGACCAACGCTGTCGCTTCACGTTTCTGAGATCGAAGGATCTCAGACCATGCGCTTGTTAAGTCAAGGACGAGCAGCTTTCGCTCCACGCTTTTATGAAACTAAAGAACGCGATCTCACACTATGCGCTTGTCAATTCAGCTCAAGGGCAAACAATTCTGACGCTCAGTGATTGAAGACGAACAGTTGCCACTCTCGATTAAGACGGAATACGGCCAGGAAATGGCATAACACGCGAAAAAATGAACAGAAAAGTCGAATCCAAGTTGACACGCTCGATTTGGATTGGTCGGCGAAGATGCTATGCATGACCTTCACGTGATCCAAGGTCCAAATGTTACGCGTGATGCGCGTGAGAAAATAGCATTCTTTGCATTCCATGCATTCGTGGTGGAAGACTCAAGATTTCAGCAAAATCGAGTCAGGGCAAAACTATACAACTGCGCCGCATGCGTTGTAAAAGTAACGTTGAGATTAGGATTGGATCCTGCTCGCGTTCTGATTGGCTCACAATATATATATCTATATTTTTTGAATTAAACAAGAAAATCTTTTCTTCAATTTCACGCCCGAGTAAATAAGCTATAAAAGCCATGAGTCATACTGTTATGGTTTTTTAAAACACCACGGTAACTTGAGACCACGTGAAAAATATGGGAAGTTATCGACGGCGGGTAATGCTAAGAACACGCTTCGCTTTTTTTCTTTCGGCAAAAATTGTCCTACATTACACGTTAAGGTCTACACCCTCATGATCGACAGAGCTAGTTATCAGTTGCAAAAGAATATACATCAGCAGCACAAGATCAAAAGACACACGCTAAGGAAATAATTGGATATGTAAAACTAACCCCATTATGACTGAAAATAATACATTGATCGATAATATGTATGGCAAATTGGGACTTACTTTTCTTTCCAAAATCAAATGTCACGTCATCTCCTATCAGTACAAAAGGTGCCCACTGGTTCACGTCATAGCCGTCACTTCTCATCCACTTCATGGCCTCATGTAGAGATTCACCAGCACTTTCGCCAGCAACAAGGTGATCGTAGAAATGACTCATGAACTGCTCTGTTGCTTTGTCATCCAGAGCCCACAGTGCCACCAACACTGAGCGTGCACCAGATCCTAAGAATGCTCGGGCAATTCCAACCGCTCCCTCGGCTTTCACGAGTCCACGAGCACTGTGACAACAGCTAAGGACTACCAGTTTAGCTCGCAGTTGAACTTTTGAAATGTCAGACATTGTCAATAAGTAGAGTCCTTCTTGAGGTATCCCGTTAGGAATACGAAACGACGGTGCAAGGGCAATTTCTCCTCTTTCTGCATCACCGTGTGCGGCGATATGGATCAGTGCCACTGAATTCATCGCTAGAAGTACCGCCTGCTTAGTCGCGTGCTCCCCTAACAAAGGCTCGACACCGAGCTTTCCGCCTACCATCCTCGCTTCGTTCTCTGCACAAGGCAATCGCGTAATCTTCGTGAGGCGTCCTTTGAAATGTACCTCACCAACATCAGGATTTCCCACTATCAGTGCACCGGTCTGACAGTGATAGTCGGCTGGACTGTCATTAATGAGCTTGAGAGTTGTTAGAGAAGGAGCAACACGGATCCTGAAAGTCTCGGATAAGTACTTTCCACTTTCGTTCGTTAACGCGGCAAATGGAATGTTGTATAATGCGCGATCAGGAACAATGACGATTTCAGGACCCTCAAGGAACTTCACGACAGGGGCGATGATAAGTTTGTAACGAATAGGAAGGTTCATTTTGGGTCCTTGGTTGCATTTACTTTCCTTTCCAATTCTCCAACCTTTATTATTGTCCTCCTGATATAGTTTGGATTCTGGCTGAAATCGGTCTTCGCACAGCTCCTCTGGTAAGGTGCCGAAACTTCTGAAGTCAAAAAACTTTTCCGAATGTTGATTTAATCCTTCCTGAGCAATTACATCATTTGGTTTCTTCCCCTGAAGATGCGTGACTCCGCTTTCTTTAACAATCCACAAATATATTCTGCAACTATAATATGAGATGTAGAGACAGGTGCGGGTAAATCCTTTGCCCACTAAGCACTCAATGCCAGCCCATGTTCGGGGATTAGCTGAGATTTTGTTTTCCACAGAGTACTGAGCTGACATTAACTCTGCCAAAGCCCTGGCTCTTGAAAGCTCTGAAACATACAGAGCTTCGTTAGGACTGCCAGTTTCACAGAGTAAAGAGCTGAGTTGCCTGTAGGAAAGAATATTGCAATCCGAGAATGATATCTTAATTTGATCGTTGTCGGGGAGGGAGCCACGAATTTGTTCGCATATTCCGATGGCAGAAAGGAAATAGGAGATAGCTTCCTGATTCTCTCCATCTCTCATTCTAAAGCGTGCCATTATTTCAAGCGAATAGAACTCTTCTTCGATACATCCAGTTTCTTCACTTAATGTAAGAGCCATATTGATATATTCTTCCGCTCCAGCATATCGAGCCTGCGTGGAAAAGAAATGTCCAAGCTGAAGGC
>JAHPZR010012783.1:27500-34418 GCA_019787425.1 Platygyra sinensis | reverse complement strand
TCACCAGGGATAATCTGGAAGCCCAAACGTAAAATCTACATCGATATAACGAATGACAATATCAGCAAGTGAGAGTAGAGAAATGCTGAACAGATCAACAGTCAACAAATGCTACAATCCGTAAAGTAAAGAGACAGCAACCTTCCAGTCAACAGATTATTATATGTCATCGTTGAATTGCGTGACAGAAGTTACCTGTGTTACAAATCAATCATTAACTATGACCTTGATATAACGAACATTTTCGTTTGTTTCCCCTCAAATTCGTTATATCGAGGTTTTCGATATAATGAACCCTCCATTTAACGAACAAATTTGGCCGGTCCCCAGCGACTTCGTTAAATTGAGGTTCCACTGTACTGCAGTGTAAAAATGCCTGCCTAAACGAATGTTTAGGCCTTATAAAGGGTATCAGTTTTTGCTTTCTTAGTCCTCAAATAGGGTTAGGGTTCAAGAACCTTTGCTGCACACCCCTATCCAAAATTTGTGGGAGTACGTCTCCCGGGGTGATACACCTTCAGATGTTAATCTGAGTTTGCCCCCTCACCCAAGGCTTTACATTGGTATAGGTACATATAACATTACTGTCCTGAAGTAAGGGCCGTAACCCGTAACACCTGCAAGAGCTGAGTGATTGTTTGATGGGCCGTTGATGTACAAACGTACTTGCAGTTAACACAAAACTCACCCAAAAACTATGGGTGTGAAGATCAGGGCTACAGATGAATCAGAACTTAAGGACAGCCCTTAGACACACCCAGTATACTGGACACATGCAGGACTGGGATTGTAAAGTAGGGATCATGGTAAATGGTCTTTTAAAACCCCTGGGTCTTTCAAAAATGCTGTCAAATTTAATGGGTCATACAGTCTCATTTAAATCAGATAATGACATAGTCATACTGTAAATCTGAGATATATGGATAGAACACAGCACTCCTCCCTGTCTTTTTTCCTTCTTTCCATACGCTTCCTTCAATTCTTAGTTTCCATCCTTCCTTTGACTCCTGTTAATTTTATCATCATCCGACCAGTAATAAACAATTATCAGGGCATCTGACAGGATGCGGTGTTGCGGATCCGCATAATTCGCCTACTTCCGCATCCTCAGCATCCTTGGGCGTTTTTCCAAATAAACTAGAAAATTTCTTCATATAAGCGAGAAAGCAACTGATAACCATCATCAGAAGCAAAATATGGGAAGAGATTCGATCCTTTTGAAGAAAATTCTTCACGCTAAAACAGCGACGCAAACACGACCTTTCGTGCAGTAAACAATTTTAAGCCTCCAGGCATTCTATGACCTCTTCTGGTGATGGGCGTGGTTCTCTAGTTACTACGTGGTGTCCAGTTTTTTCTCGTCCGATCAAAGCTTCGGGGCAAACCCGTGCAACACCAAAAACCACGGGGGAAAATTGCTGCTGAAACGAAGGAAATACTGCTCCACGAATGGCAGCTAAAGGTCAAACGTTGTCATAAAGGAAACTAAAATTATCAGTAAGACGTTAACGTGTATTTATACAGTTGGAAAAAGGCCATCCCTTGTAAAATAAGGACTGGGATCTTGGGCGGGATCCCGCGCTGCGATCTCCCGCCGGGATCACCACGCCACAGATTTGAGGCCGCCAGGATTTTTTCTTCCCGGCGTGAATCTATGCCGGGATCCCAGCAAAGATTTTCTCGACGAGAAGCGAAATTTCCTGGTGGCTAAAATCTCGCCCGGGATCGTGCCGCGAATCTCGCCAAGATTCCCTCGCCGGGACAGCAAAATCCCGGCGGCCCAAAATCTCTGTTAACCCGGCAATACGATTGGCTGAACATAAAATCACGTGTGGGACAAAAAAAATCCATGACCTTGTCGAGTTGGAGATGAAAACATTTGGACAAAAGTGAGTACTTCTCCGAGTGCTGCCTAAAAAATCCCATCCTCAGAAAAGTGCTGAACAATTGTTTGTTTCCCTGGTTTGTTTTACTTCAAAAGCTTCCCCAACACGGAAAACGGGCCACCTCAGGCGGGATCCCGGCGAGATATCCCGGTGAGTGCGGGAATCTTGGCCGGATCCTCGGCGAGAACCGTGGTAGGCCTAATTCTTACAAGGGATGGAGCAAACTTGACTTAAATTGGTCAAGAAATTTCCGCATAATACTGGCGTCTTTTCCGCATACTCGCCACTTTCTTCCGCATAATATTGCCCGAAAAATTCTCTGCATAATTTTCAGTTTTTTCTCTGCACCCTATCAGATGGCCTGCTTATTAGCATGAGGATATTTGTGAGAAACCTTACCGAGACGTTTTTTGCTTCACTGAAGGGCCAGCCAAGGACAGCGGGTGCGTCGAACTTGGACTATGATTACCGCTTAGAAATCTGCTCTGCGCGGTCATTAGATGACATGATTAACCTGTGACCTTGATATGTCTTTGACATGATTATTGTATAATCTGCAACGTTAGGACGTCACCGGCACTGATTTTGAAAAATTCACTGATACGGCTTCTGGCCAATCAGAAAAGATTTAGAGAAGTTTCAATGTCTAATAATTAGCAATTATTGAATGAGGCTGAGTAGGATTTGAAGAATTCTGCAGATCAAGGAGGGCGTTATCCACAGAGGCCGAAGGCCGAGGTGAATAACACCCTCCGAGATCTGCAGAATTCTTCATATCCTACGAAAGCCGAATTCGTAATTGCTTTAAAATTCATTCAAAATATTTCCCGTTTTTAAAGAAGTTTCGCCGTTTTTGCTCTTTGTTTTTCCGCTCACCAAACATAGAAAACCCATCCCCAGTTTTTCTGGTCAATGTGCACGGTTCAATAATCTGCAGTGGGCTGCACTTTTGACGTCATTTTGACAACATAAGTTCAATAATCTGCAGTGGGGCTGCACTTTGTGATGTCATTGATTCCATATTATTGGTCAACAGCAGCTGGTTATGGTAAAGTATTCGTGTAGTTTTAACCAATCAGAAACAGAGAAATATTTTGATGAATAATATATAAAATATTGGCACGTTGCTTACACCCAAGTCCGAAAATTTATTCATTAAGAGATTTGTTTCTGTGGCAATCCTTCTTACCTTAGATAGATTCTTAGCGGCCATCAGCCTATGTTTTTTAGTGTGAAGTTTCTTACTGTTAAACCAATTCAATGTGGATCTGTGGGTATGATTGATCAGACATTACAAACAGGACGCAAGTTGCATTTAAGCTTATATATGATTGTAAGGGAAAGCTTCAAGGTTCATTCTCCTTGATTTGATTGTAGGGAAAGTCTTCATCATTTTTCTTGGCAATCCTTTCTGGCACTAGTGATGACTCAGGGCTGGAATAAGGCTAACATATTTTTAGTTCAAACTGATTGTTTTGCTAGACAAATTCATTGAATGATTAAAAGCTTCAGAGTGATGTGTTTCCATGGGAAAGCAAATGCTGTGTTTTGTGAATGTTTTTATAATGTTTTTGAAGGAAAGTGAAGAGTGATCATCGCAGAGTTCAGATCCTCAGCCAGGCTTGTCAATAGCCAACGGGTTTTGCCTCTGGCCAATTGGGAATTCTTAAGAATGTCAAATCATTCTTTGCATAAATTTTACCTGAAAAACAAATTGTTGAACCTTTTAAAGTGCTATGAAATGAAATTTTAGTCCCCTTTTTATTCCAGATAATTGAAGTCTATGTTGCACAGATTCATAATTTTGAATCTAAAGTGCCTATGAAGTAAAAATAATTGCCGCTTATTTGAAAGGCTTTTCAAAGTAAAGAAGAATGGCGTTTTCCTTTTGGGAATATCTTTTTTTCTGTTTTAGAGATATTTACGTTTTTGTATTATGCAAATGAGGAAAGTGATGACGTCATTAGTTGGTTTCACTAAACAGTGCAACACTCATCAAGAATATCTCCAGAAATATTGGAGCAGTGTTCTTCAAACTTGGCACCAGAAACATACATCACAAAAGGATTGACACCTACTATGCTGTTGCCATGGCAACACTCTCGGCTCCACTTCTTTCTGTGAAAAACCAAAAATCCCCATTTGCAATATTTAAAAGTGGGACAGAGGGTTGTAGCTCGGCACATAAGTGGTTTCCCATATTGCCTTAACTATCCCCATTAGATATCTTTGTTTGGGATAAAATCTGGGAATTTTAGTCGTAATTAAGTTAGGACCAGCAGCATAACTGTTGTCATGGCAATGGCACTGCAGGTGTCATTTTGCTTCTTTTGTGATGAGCAGTCCTAGCTGATGCCAAGTTTGAAGAACACCGCTTTAATATTTCTAGAGATATTCTTGATTGAGTGTTAATTGTACTGATTTAGTGAAACCACCTATGATGTCATCATTTACTCCCAAAAACGTCAATATCTCTAAAACAAAAAAAAGATATTCTAAAAAGAAAAACGCCATTGTTCTATACTTTGAAAGCCTTTCAAATAAGCAGCAATTATTTTTTACTTCATAGGCACTTTAAGCTCTGGTCTCGTGCGCAAAATAATATTTTTATCCCTCGAAAGTTGGCAAAAAATGCAATTTTCGTTTTCCGAGGCCTGGAACTAGTGACGTCATAAGGTTGTAAATTTTGATTGCTTCACTTCGAGTCAGTGTAATTCCTTCAGAGTTAGCACTCACTGAGCCGTCTTTTTGGGAAGTTTTATGCAGTGGAAAATGTCCTCAGATGATGAATTATCTAGTAACACATCATCTTCGTGTGATGTTGAGTCGCTGCAGTTAGCGGTAGAAGGGGATGGCTCTTTAAATTCAATCTTTCGAGTTGGGTTGTGGAAGAAGGAGACGTAACAGAGGAAGATGAGGACGACGAAGATGGTATGCGCTTTTCACTATGGAACCAAAACCCATTAAAATCTTGTGAATATTTTAATGGGAAAATCACAAGATTTTCATGTCAAATTTAACAGGTTTTTCATGGTTTAATTCATGGGATATTTCCCATGAAAATCCCATGGAAAAAGCATTAAAAATCTCATGAAATCCCCATGAAAATGCTCTTAAAAATTCCCAATGAATGGCCCATGAAAGTTTCATTTTTAAATCAAATACATTAAAAACCCATGAAAATACCATTAAATTTTATGGGAGCATGAAATTTAATTTAATGGGATTTTCATGTTTTTGGAAAACACACCATGAAAATTATCACTAGATTTTCATGGTGTCTATTTTATGGAATTTTAATGGCATGTAAAATTCATGGCTCATGAAAAACCCCTTAACAGGGAATTTTTAATGGCCCATGAAAAATTTCTCACTACTGTAATTACCTTTTCATGGTATTTTCATGGTCCATGAAATTTGACTCCCTGTTAATTTTATGGGATAAATGATTATTGCTGCAACCCATGAAAATCCCATTAATAGTCCATAATTCACTCAAAACAACTAAATATCCACAGTACTTTTATTCCAGTCATTTTGATAAGCATATGTCTGTATCATTGTTACAATTTGTTCCATCATAATTTTCTAAAATCAAGTATGTTACTGCAACAAAAGACAAATATGACTTGTCAACCTTAACCTTCATTGCACTTAAAAAAAAATTATATCTGATTGTTGTCATGTATTCAAAGGAGGTTAAATACCAGCTGAAATATCTGTTTCTGTTCAAGAATTATTTTATTTCCTAAATTTAAAGGTTTCTCTAATGTAACATACAATACATTTAAGCTTACTAAAATTTTCTTAAAAATATAATTTAGCTTTAAATTCAAAGTTGAAATGTTTGACTTGAAGCGGCTGTGTATCTTCAGTTAGAACCAACAGATTATGATGGAAATACTGACAGTATCATCACTCGTGTTTGTAAATTGATTCTCACTTAGCTTTTCAACCATGTAGTTCTGTTTGTGAAACTGAAATGTATACTTCAAGCTTTTGTTATTGTACTTTAATAACTAGAACAAAAACACCCAGCAACATGTGATTAAAATCAGACAATCCGTTTTGTTCAGTTTCACCACTTAAAAGGCTACATGTAAAATAAAAGCAATAGCTTATAAGAGAAAGATTATTTCAGATCAAGCTGAAATGGACAAGAAGAAAGACAAAGATCAAAACTGGCTGGAGCCTCGTAATTTTGCCATGGCCGGGAAGATCGAGTTTAGTGATCCAAGTAAATCATTGCAGTACAGATTATCAAAAACACTTTTTAAAGTCTTAATTCAGAAGGCTCGCGATTCTTTGTACTTACAATTGTTCCAAGAGCCAAAAGATCCAGATAGTGTTGCTTTTAAACTACATTCGCTTGCTACACTGCTGTAATCTTTTGACCGTTGAAATGAACCGCGCGTTTCACAGCATTGCATTATGGGTCATAACACTCATTCCCAGGGTCTAGCAGCATTTAAATCCAATATGGCCGCTCCTTTTTGGCATGTTTGAATTCCATGAAAGAACTCTGCTTTTTAGTGCAGAGTGCACTATTGGGATGGTTTGGGGGGTTGACGCCGCTAACGCAATATGGCAATAAGGCACTATGGCGATAAGGCACTATGGCGATAAGGCACTATGGCGATAAGGTACTATGGCAATAAGGTGTAAACTTTAATGTTTGTTTAATTAATCAATTCCAATTAATTAATTAGCCTTGTTTTGAGGGGGTGGGGTAGGTACCTTCAAGTGCTACGTAAAACATACTACACTTACATCCTCCTATTTACAACAGACAAAACTATATATGGTTCCAATATATTCTTGTTATCCTAGTGGTACTATTTTCTTAAGAACAAAAGAAATTTACTCGAGGCGCATGCGCAGATTGATTAGCATTAGTGTTATCTATATGTTTAGTAAACAATACATTTCATACACAATTACAAACGAACGTTAAGTGCTTTTCCTTGTGGTGGAACACAGCATGTAAGACGCATGCGCTCTAGAATTGTCAGCATGATACAATCCGATCTCG
>JAHPZR010012783.1:0-22500 GCA_019787425.1 Platygyra sinensis | reverse complement strand
TATTCAAGTACTTTTCATGGCCATGAAAACATATTTTCATGTTCCATTAAATTCATGTCTGGTTAGTTTCCAACTTCCATGGCAATTTCATGGGCTATGAAATCTAATGATACATGTTTAATGAGCCATTAAATTTAACTTTGGTTATTTGTGAATTTTCATGGCCATGAAAACAGATTTTCATGACCCATTAATTTCATTTTTGGACCATCACCTACTTTTCATGACCATAAAAAAAATTTTTCATGAGCCATGAATAATTTTCATGAATGAAAAATTAATGGATTTTAATGAGGCCATGAAAATTAGGAAATGCAATATTCATGGCCCTGAAAAAAGATTCATGGGTTTTTCATAAGTATTTCATGGGATTTTTATGAACCTGCAGTTGGTAGTGTTTGCGACCTTAGAATCTCGATTCGAAAACAAGGAAACAGTCTTAAATTGGTAAACTATAAATCTGCCATGCCTTAAATGTAAGAAAATGGTGAAAGCGCTGTTCTCTTTGGCAAAACATTTAACCTGATGATTTATTAAACCACTTGGGTCACGGTTGTGTTGCAAATCTCGCACACATGCTGCCAACTTCAAGTTTCAACCAAACGCATGTTCTAGTTGCTTCTAACAGTATTTCCCTTTTCTGCTTGGAGGGAAGAATATAAATAGATTACTTCATAGAAAGTGCGACGTACGGATTTTTATTCACGAGTTGCAAAACTTTGCAAAACGAACGAGTGAGCGCAGCGAACGAGTGAGTTTTCAAAGTTTTGCAACGAGTGAATAAAAATCCGTGCAAAGCACTTTCTATGTTGTAATCTGTTTATTGTATATATAACGAGAATTAAACAAAACCATTAAATCAGTTTTAGTTTTTTTCCGGCACCATAAGTTTACATGCAGAACGCTGAGAACGTAATGAATGACCGAGCGTAATGAAAAACAAATCTGCTTTCCAGTCCAGATATAGGCGTACAACGAGCCTACACAAGCTCAAATATAAAAGGGGAGAATTTGTAAATACATAGTGAGAAAGATTTTTCGTTTGTCCATAATTGCTGTCAGATTCAATCATGTCATGGCGACGTTTCGCGCTGTGCAAAGACAAATTCGGACTCTGTTGACTTACACTGTTTAAATTTGAATGTTCCTCCTTGAATGTTGTTGGCTTTCTGATGTTAAATTTACTTCCTTGGTTTCTTGAATGGCCATTGATTCTCAAACTGAAGTTCTAGCGCTCAAGATATTTGTTAGATATATTCCATTGCTGTTTTTCCGAAAGTGAAGTAAAACGGGAACCGAAGCCATGTTATCGAGACACAAACTTCAAGCGGACGCTGATTTCAAGCCCGCGCGCGTTTCTCGGAAGCCATTAGAGTGCTTAACTCTGATTGGCTAAGTGATTTTACCATGAACGGTGATTGGTTATATTTTTCACATGTGAAGAACGCTATACGCAAACCTGATTGGACGTATCGCTTTTTTCACCGGTGAAATATAGCACATATAGAGTTCTATTTGTAAGGTTTATTGCCTAAAATTCTCGCTATATATACAATAAACATAATTACTTTATTAAATGCATTGCCAGTTCTCATTATTTTATTAAATCCATAGCAAAGATATCAGTGATGTCACCTATTGTTATTAATATGCCAACCAGAGAACTATTGGCTGGTGAAACAAAGAGTTCTTTTGTTTAACATTTTCAACATTTAAATAACAAAAACAATGTTTGTAAACAAATATCTTTGCTATTGCCAGTCCTCATTGCGTTGAAGATACTCCAGAAGATACTCCTGTTCACACGCTCGTTCGTGATAAATACTCGCCCGCTCGTTTGGTGTCTCAAAAACTCAGGCCAAAAAGTAAAAGAATTCTGTGTTATACCGTGGATTGCTCCAAATCATCTTGTTTTACTGTTCGTCCATACAATGACCTATATTTGAATGTGTCTGGTTCTGCAACGTGACTCCCGATTTGTATCGTGAAACTGTCATGCAACAGACATCGGGCTAACCGAACGGCTTGGCTTGGATGGCTTTTAAATCATCTTCAGTGATAAGGCAGTGATAAGTTACACGGCAAACCAACACGATTCAAATGCAATGTACTATTTTCCTGATCCTACCAGGGTTGGCTGTTTTTTTCGCTTTCTCTTTCCCTCCCTCCGTAGATCTACCTATATCAGCATCATCACGACGAACGGTAAACAAGACGTCTTAATGCAACCTGAGGCAAACACGGATTTGTTATATTTTTAGGCTCTGAGTTATATTATAAAAGCTCTGTTGAAACAAATTTCCCTATAATTATTTGCTATTGCATTCTTGCATTAGGATTATCGTGCTAACATGTTGTTATAACAAGTCTGCAAAAAATCATCAGCCGAAATCATGGGTGCCTGCAAAATCACGCAAATCACAATGTTATTACAATCTTGAAATCTTCGCTCCCTTTCAGTTTGTTCCTGTTCGTGTGAAGACTTGAGAGTACCACCACTAAATCTTTATTAAGACATCTCCACTGCAGAGGATGTCCACTGTTTAAAAGCTGTCAATAGAAACTTTGTTCGAAATGGAGTGAACAACAGGGACACATTGGTCACTTTGCAGTTGGGCCGGTGTATCCGAAGAAATCGCTAACAATGTGCTCTTCTGGCTTCGTCTTTCGAAAATATAAGCAAGACAGTGCCTTCCGTGTAAGCGGTGTTGTGCAGCTCCCTAAAACAGGCCCTCCGGTAACGAAAAATCTTTCCACTCCGACCTTCACTTATTCCTCTCAGATGCTATGATGGCTTGAAGGTTTTACATACCTTATGCTGTCAACCGTACTAATTTGCATATTTTGTCAGCGCGCGGAATGTTGCACATTTTGACTCGAATTGGCCAACTTTGAAGCTTGAGAGAGAATTCATACGCGCTTATCCGAAGCCCAAACTCGAAAATTAGGAATCAGAAGATTGTAGAATTAACATTTTAAAAGTAGGCAAAAATTTCATTTCATAGGCACTTTAAATAGCTTATGATCATCATGATGGTATGTCACAACATTGTAGTATTTGTTGTATAATGTTATTAGTAATGTTTAATGCATTCTTTCCCTTTTAATTGGAAATTTGTAAACCACTTCTTTTATCTTAATCAGTAGTTTAGCTTTATTGTAATTACCACTCAAAATCCCTATCAGGGGAGTGTCAATAAAGTATTGTTAATCATTAAAAAAAGAAAATTAATCTGGTACAGTAGATCATCAATTTTGCCTCTCAATCGCCCAAAACATATAGCACACTGCAGTTGAGTTCTGCTGAACGATTCAACCATATTTATGTTTCAAATACATATAACCAGCACAATTTCCCATATCAGCCAAAATAGGCATACAAATATTATTGTACTTTGAACTCTCTCCTTTGTACATGTATGTTAGAGATTACTGACCTGCACAGGAGTGATTCTGTCTGTTTTGGGGTGACTCCAATGTTATCTACCATAGACAGCAACTGCATTAATTGACGACTAATTGATATTGGTTACATTGTTAAAATGCGTATTAATCATTTTATTATATTATTGTTTAAACAGAACTTGGAGTTGGACAGCCAGTTGAATCTGCATTGGATGTCACAGACTCCCCTGCTATTCGAACTGATTCTACACTGCCAGTCCCAGCTCGACCAGAGCAGGAACAATTCAATCCTGAAGGAAACAATCTGAGTGTTTTGTCATTGGGTAAAACTAGTTAATTATTTCCTATGCAATCTGTACACGTTACTTTCCTCTAGCTCAGATTTCATTACTTCGTGCTCGCCATCAGCGAAATCTTGTACCCTCCCTCCCACCCAGGGGGGTTATTTTCTCCTAACAATAAATTTTGTTAAGTTTGGCCCAAACGTTGTCAGCCTCTTTCTTCTCATTTGGACAGAGCATTGTTTGTGAATAATCCTTCACAAGGTAGACAAGAGGCAAGTTGAGTTTAGATATTTTGATGATATGCCTGCCTGTAATAGTTGGTTAATAAATGTCTTCATTTCTTATTTTATAACTCACGAGCACTGTGTCTGTCAGTATCACCTCATTCAGACTGTTTGCGGTGGCCAAGAGTGGCCATTAAAAGTGACAATTCAAATTTAAAAATCGATTTCCAAAAGTAATAAATTATAATTGTAAACATGCAAGGATTCCCCTACAGTATATACGTGTACATTTACTCAAGTATGTAGGAAATAAATACATTCATTATGTACAATAGGCTAAACTTAACTATCCTTTGTTTGAACAGAATCTCGGTTTGCAAATGATAATCCCAGAAACAACCCTGAATCAGCAGCTAGACGACACCCAGAAGAAAATGACACACCACAGCAAGGTACAGTACATGACATCATGCAGTTTCTATTGATTTGCGCCACTTGAAATATACTTTTTTTGGTTCATTCTCTATTATCTGTACCTCAATTGTTTTTACTAGGTGCATGCATCAGGCCATTGTTTGGGTTCTTTGTTTATTGCTTTTCTAATAGACTACACTGTGCTGTACATGTAATTCAAATCACAACCACCAACCGACAGCTAGCTCAAGCTCAAACTGTGCAGATATGTCCGGAAATGAAGGTTAATGAGATGCATGCTCTTTATGATAAGCATCACAAAGTGTCCTCTTTCCTAAAAAAGTCACCAAAACACACATAATTCTGTCAAATGTATGAAGTAATATGAAGATGACGCTTTGTGATGCTTATTCATAAAGAGTATTGGATCTCATTAGCCTGCATTTCTGGATGGAAGTGAAACTGAGCAATGATCTTCTTGCAAAATAGTGGTTGTAACAGCTATACATGTACAGTGAAAATGTGAGAGTTTGTGTGAGAATATGATATTTCTGTAATGTATTCTGTGGACATTGTTTGTTTAATACATAATTATTTTGCTAATTTGAGGTAACATTTAATAGTACATGTAATTGGACCAAGTGGAGTACAATCCAAGGCGTTATATCATACATTGAACTCTCTATCTCTTTTGTGATTGGTCGAAAAGTATACTGAACAGTGAATTGTAGCTGCGGATTACACAATAATCATGTCAAGGACACTCAAGGTCACGGGTAATCATGCCATGTATGACTGAGGTGCATGATTTCTAGGGGGGCAATCATGTGAAGTTTACTTGCTTTGTGTTGCTTGCCTTCAGTAAAGCAGCAAAAACATGACTGCTATTTTTTTCATTCAATGGATAATTATAAAACAGTTGTTAGATTCAGTTTATTTTTGTGATATCCAGAAGAATCAAGGTCTCGCTAAAGGTTATCAACTTCAGCCTGATAACCCTTACCTGGACATTGAATTAGATCTGGATATCACAAAAGTCTATTGTCCAGTAATTTTCTATAATCGTGCAAGCAATTTCAAAATCAGACGACCAAAAAAGTGTAGGACCAATTTGAAATTACGAGCATGGTTACTCCCTCAGTTGTATGACATCGAGGTCCAATCGCATTCTATAACAAATTTCGAAATTAAAAAATGCTTTAGAGAACTTCTTTTGAGCTGAAAAATCAGTAGCACTACAGGCTGTATCTATGAGTTTAAAAACTGTAGGAGATATGGATCACGTTTACTTATAAGGCATCTGTCGGGCTATTGTGGGTTGATACTATCAGTCTCATAATGCAACCAAGTGTCAATCGATAAATCGGCTGAGTATGGACCTTTCTTGGCTGCCACTCAATTAACATCGGGTGGTCTATCAATCAGCACACATGTCAAGTTATACTCGGCTGACAATTCGCCAGTACTTGAGCGACACTTGGTCACTTCTAATGTTACCAAGTTGTAGCTTCTCTACTCAAAATTAATGTTAAATGATATTTTCATTTTTTCTAGCCCATTGAAAGGGTCTTGGTTGCTGTCATTTATTTCATGCCATCAACATTCATTTCAGCGTACATTTTTTTTCCTCACACTTTTAAGGACGTTTGCGTGAAAATTTTCTAACATTTATTTTTTTCTGAAAATTTTACTACTGAAAGATGATGAGTTAGTGATGTCAGAAATGTAAAAAAATTGGGGGGTCACCGACTTCATTTCAGAGAGAACATGCCCGGAAGAACATCTAAATCTGAGTAAATCGCACCTCGTTAGCGAGGAAGACCACAGAGGCTGCAAGTCCCAAAATGTTGCAATTAGAGCTTTGAAGGGAATTGTTCTCTGTCAAATATGGTTTAAATGGACCTATTAAGCAAATTTAGTCAACTGGTGAGGTTCTTCAAAGAACAAGTTCACATTTAGCAACCATAGTTTCACGCAACTTGCAGCCACAAGATGGCAGGATTCCATGTCCCGTGGACAGAAATCTAGATTTTTTTTAACTTCCCACATTGATTTTTTGTTCATTTTCATCATTTGGACAATGTGGAGATAATTATAAATTAAATCTGTTCCTGAAAAGAAAAGTAGGGGTTACTGAGCGTTCAAGATCGTTAAAGCCAATCAAAGCTTCAGCAATGGCCACCTGCCCTATCATTGTTCATTTTAGTACTTAGCGCGCGCTCGATGCATGACGTGGTATGTGAATTTGCGTGCGCAGTTAAGATGCGCAGTAACAATTGGCGCGAACGTCCTTAAAAGTGCAAAAGGGCTTAAGTCTAAAGTGGCAATAAATAGAGGAGCACCAAAATAATGACCCTCGCCTCCAAATCAGTGGCCTCTGGGGAGCATTACTTTCAAGGGTTTGTTATTTTCAGGGAGAGCAAAGAACGTTTTAAAAGGTTGGTACATGTATGGCTGTGCTCTTCTTTCAGTTGGCCGTCCGGAATTCAGCAGGGAACTGGGGCAAGTTTCAAATTTTAACCAATAGATAATTTGACACCACCACATGAAAGATAATGTTGTGATTGGTCAGTGGACCAAGTATGATGCTTTTAGAGTGAACAGAGGCCAAGTTATGGACCTTGAAATAATTTATGGTTCAAAATCCATACAAAGATCTCTAATTTTGAGACAGCTTCCCCCCCAAACCCAAAACTCTTAAAATTTTTTATCAGTTTTCTAACAACTGTAAAATCCCGTCATGCACTTACTATTTGAAAGAAATCGCCATGTTTGCACATTTTAAAGATAATAACAGAAGTCCTAAAAATTTTAAGAGTTTATATGAGTTTGGGCATATTGACTGATAGTATAGACTGGCTGGCAGATGCCTTACGCATGATCCAGAAACATTAAGGAGGAAGCCATTTAAGTGGGCATAATTGAAGTGTAAATCACGTAGGTATCCAATTACAGGTATGCAATTACAGATAGTTCAAATTGGACACCTGTGATTGGACACCCACAAGATTGCACCCATTATGTGACAAAAAGGCATGCAGGAACCAATCATGATCAAGAACGGTTATAGGTGGAATTGCCTCAAATGAGCGAAGTAAACAAACAGACAACAACAAAAGAAGTAAAAACAGGAAACAGGCAATCAGACAAGAGACAAGCTTGGGTTTGGGTCACCTATGGTGAAATGTGTAGTACAGCCTAACATATTCTTTATTTTAATGTACACTATAGTTGGCATGTCCATGTAAGTTAATAATTTTTTATTGAGCAATCACATTGTTTGACAGGGAGTGGGAATCCTACAAGAGAATCCATTGCAAATGTGACCAGAAAACTATCACACCTATCAGTTCAAGGTAAAAAATATGAAAAGACTGACTGGGAAAAAACAAAAGGTCATAAGACCTTAAGCTTGCCTAAAACTTAATAATTACTTAGGACTACTTCATCAATATCAAAATTCTGCTTCAGTTACGTGTATCTCACCTCGTGTCTAATTTCAGTCTATAAGTAATTAGCATGGGAGTATAATCCTTAGGGGCTAGTTTGTCCTTCTCAGAGCACAGAGCGAGAGAATGCCCACGAACCCGGCCCAGAATAAAACTTAAACATCTGTAAACCTCTTGGGAAAAAAGGAGCTATAAGTCCTTTACTATCTGTCATCACCAAGAGTCATCATCAACTCCATCCTCACTCCCTGAATATTAAATCAAACATCATCTAAACACATCAAAATTCAAACGAATAACCATACGTTGTCTCGGCATGTGCCGGGAGTTGTTTCAGTTCTGGAAAAATGTAAATGAGAGTGGAAATCAAAACCATTTGACTTCTGTAGGCCATTACCCAAGCTGCTATTTTCTATCGGTTTGGGAAACTGCCCTAACTTGACGGAAAACTAATTTGCAAGAAAGAAGCTGAACTTGCTCTCAAGAAAGACACAAAAAATAATAGATCTCCTACGTGATCTTGCATTTTAACTCGCATTTACAGAGCATGGAATAATCAAGTAGAGTTTGGAAAACTTTTCATGATTAAATAGCGTGTTACTAGCGTGTTTCTGTTCGAAATCCAAAGATTCCACCGTTGAAATGAGCTTCCTTTCATAACGATTTCGTGTGAAGATCGATGGTGTACATCTAAGTCACATTATACAAAGCGAGGAGCTATGTGAAGTGAAGACAACCGCTTCAAATCACGTGCTGTGGGCGTGGTGGATCCTAATTGACACAGTGGTGACAGGTTAATTTCCTTTTTGCTCAAAGGGAATTTTCCTTTTCTGGGGAATCAGGAATTCAGTTTCTCTAAAGTCCACACTCTTCGATCCTCATCATCCCAGTTGGGAAATAAGGACATGAAAAAGAATTCTGCAGACCTTCTTTTTTTATCTTTCCCCCTGGCCATTGCACTCGAAGGCTTTCAAATCCCTTGTGGTTAATACTGAACTTCGACTTCCTCAATACAAATGAAAATATGACAGGGTGTGTACAGACTACCAAGGGACTGGTAAAATTTCTTTCTTATAATAGGGACGTCTTTATTAATAAAACCCCATATATCAGGCTTTGCATGATTACTGATTATTTTGCTTTAAAGTGCATATGAAGTGAAAAATAATTTCCGCTTATTTGAAAGTCCTTTCAAAATACAGAAGAATGGCGTTTTTCTTTTTGAAATATCTTTTTTCGTTTCAGAGATATTAACGTTTTTCTATTATGCAAATTAGATCAGTGATGACGTCATATTGTTTGCAGCAAAAAATTGTAAAATACTGAATAAACAATATCTCTAGAAATATTAAAGTAGTGTTCTTGAAACTTGGCACCATAATTGTCCATCACAAAAGAAACAAAATGACACCCTTAGCACCGTTGCCATGACAACAGTTTTGCCACTGGTGTTGTTTTAATCAAAACTGAAAATCTCAGTTTTTGTCTGAAAACAAGATCCATCTACCCTACACAATCTATCGATGGAAGTTACGACAACATGGGAACTATGTATGTTTCATGTAGGACCCTTTGTCTCACTTAAGAAGTTGAAAATGGAGGATTCATTTTTTCAACAAAAAGAGACTGGAGCCGAAAGAGTTGCTATGGCAACAGCACTAAGGGTGTCATTTTGTTTCTTTTGTGATGGACAATTATGGTGCCAAGTTTCAAGGACACTGCTTTAATATTTCTAGAGATATTGTTTATTCAGTGTTTTACAATTTTTTGCTGCAAACAATATGACGTCATCACTGATCTAATTTGCATAATAGAAAAACGTTAATATCTCTGAAACGAAAAAAGATATTTCAAAAAGAAAAACGCCATTCTTCTGTATTTTGAAAGGACTTTCAAATAAGCAGAAATTATTTTTCACTTCATATGCACTTTAACATATAATTATGTAACAGGGTGATGTTGCTCCTTGCCAGTTGGTGTTACTTATTTTCGAGGAAACTAAATTAATTTTGTGAAAGTAGAAGAGGTTATTCTGCAAGCAAACGTGGTATATGGCATTTGGCAAGAGATTGAATTTTGTGCATTTTTTTCATGAGCCTTTTATTTGAATTTCCAATTTTGTTAAGACAAAAGTCATGAAAAGAAGTGACAACAAATACTCAGCATTGCCTATTTTCTGGCTTTCATGTGACACGATAGTCGCCATGTTCGAGGTTATAAACAACTTAGTTCTAAATAGTTACCTCTGTTTGCATCACCAACATAAATGAAGGTGCCACGTCTTTGTCATTTCTGCCTCTTGGGATTGGTTTTAAAACATCTATTCTAATTGCACCTGGAAGAAAACTTGTACAGCAAGCTGTTGGCAGAAAATTTACTCTTTTACAGCACCATAGAACATGGCTAAAGGATTCCCATCTCTGTTGATCTGTTTGTAGTCAGTTCCAGTTTCCAGATTGTGTTCGCTGTAAAATGAGATCTCATTAACCCATTGACGCCTGTGTCGGCTCTAACCATCTGTGATGAGTGTTTGCTTTTGTTCCACTACTGAAATCATCATTTTTCACCAAATTTGACATCACATATTCTCCAGTTCTACAGAAGGAAAAGATCTTTCCATTGATACCATTATCAGTGTGACTGAGTCAATTGAATCTGAAATATGCAAGAAACTGTTCAGAAGTTTGAGTAAAAAACTCAGAGCAAAATGTCCCTCTACTCCTGGGCTCTACTCCTTGGTAAGAAGTGCCCGTCTGGATGATGCTTTCAATTCTCGGGAATTCATAAACTAAGAACAAGCCTAGTAGGAAGGTAAACCACTGCAGCCAAAGAAAAAAAAAATAATCATAAGAAAAGGGGGAAAGTAATGGCGAATAAAAATTAAGTTTAAAGACGTCGGCCACTTGCTTGTCCATACATAAGAATATTGAAATGTTGATTTCATACAGATCTCCAAGTAAAAATGTCATAATACGCGATGGCAGTGGAAAGAAAGGCATGGTGGTCATGTTACAAATGCCTTTTTTGAGTAGACTGGAGCCAATGTGGCTCGTATCTAGGCTGAAAATGTCCCACAATGTTAAGGAAACGCGTTTTTGGCAAAAGGCTCCAGGAGTCAATGGGTTTAATAAAACTGGGGGTTAGCCTGCGAGCAGACTTACCTTTGAGTCACGTGCACGCAGCAAAGACACAATCAAACAGTCCTTCCTCCATTTTTTCTTTATGCAGAAACTGATCGGGATGCGAGAAAAGAAATGGTCCAAAGAGAAAGGACATCCATAGAATTGCATGCGTCTGGCATCGAGAAGTACAGACCCTTAAAGGCTTTGAAGATTTGTTAACCAATCATCTCAAGATTAATCTGGACCCCAAGAGATCCCTTGGAGGTGACTATCGTTCATTAGCTGGGGCATTTGGAAAAGACATGAAGTATATTTGGTTTTGGAAAGCCAATCAAGCCCTATTGAAGAGTTGCTGAAAAAATGCAGACCATCTCTGAGGTTTTTTAATAGATACGTTATCGAGTAAGGCGGTGGATCGAAAAGATGTTGCTAAAGAAATAAAGCTTGGGTTGAGCAAAACTGTACATGTAGTTGTCCAAATTGTGCGGCTCTTCTCTTCTTTAACCCAAAGAGTTTACCTGACTGTCCGAAAACTCAGTGGATTAGTGGCTTGAAGGTTGATTAGGCGGTAGCCTTATGGTTAAATGCTAATCCAGGTTTCTTTTTTCTTTTGTTCGAAAGCATTTTCTCCAATAATGGCCCTCTATTCTTTTTAGAGCAACAATCATCAAATCAAAGACAAAAAAAACTAAACTGGATTTGCATTTAAAAGCTTTCATATTTGAATTCACAATTCCCACTAACCTTGGGGTTATCTTAACCCAAGCTTTGAACAACCCAGCCAGGATACTGAGATTTATCGCAGTTAGGGAAGTCCTGTCATGCCGAGGAACTCATTAGCCGGGCCTGCCATCTACTACACTAATCCTGTCAGTTTGATTCAACCCTTCTCGGTATCCTTTTATTTCAAGAAACAGCTCTTGTTCGAGCTTTCACACCACCCTTTTTTAATAGCCAATGATAGCCGAGCTAAGACCATTCTTTGCTATATGTACATCGAAGACTGGGACCCCCCTTTGGCGGCTATTTTAAAAGGTTTTTTTTGTCTTATTTGGAGAAACAAGATATTTCGTGGGAAACTAAGAGATTCCCTGTGCTAATTATAATTGTAGAATAGAATGACGCGGGAAAGGGTTGACTCTAGTTATAGTACGTATGGAACCTCCAGGTTGACGTGCTTCTGGTTGTGTCTTTTGACACTGTGACTGACACATCTGGAAGACAAAGTGTGTGGCTCAATATTTGCTCAACCTGGCATTTTGTTTCATTCCAGGCAGTACTGTACAAACTCGGTTCTATGTATCTCGCAGGCTTTTTTAATAAGACCATGTTTGCTGATGTCTGACTGTTCAATTTTAGTTAGAAACTACACTGTAAATAAATGTGAACAAACAGATGTCATAACAATCATACCTGTTAGGGCTCAGAGAAGACTCAGGGCCTGGTTTACGCTGGCGACATTTAAGATAGGGCCGAACACAGTTTTAGGTTGCCTATTCCTAATTCACCATTACTTTTAAACTATTTTATGCTTTGGCGCCCGTTTTTTTTTTTTGCCAAGAGGTCAAGGTTACCAGACCACAGAAGTAGTTATACTCAGCATTTGGTTGGGTGTGTGCTGTTGCCACGGCAACGGGACTGGTTAAAACAAGGCTTTAAAAAAGGTTTTGGTTTATTTTTTAAAAAAAATTCAGTCGTTAGATTTTTTTTGATCATTAAATCCCTTCTGTCAGCACTGTTCTAATAAAATTTGACTCGGGCGATTTCGTAATTAGCCGTAAATCGTTTTCTGTATTATTAAGAATTGCCTATGTCAAAATTCAGATTTTTCGCGGTAGATCATTAACGTGGTTTCTGAAGTATTTTTTGCCAATTTTCTTGAAATTCTAACGATTGGATCATTAGAAATCGGCACGTTTTCTGCAAAAGCAATCGGTCTTAATTTTTCGAGTAACTGCGCATGCGCTTCATTAACTGGGTTCTTTGAGGTTTTTTGATATGAAAAAATTCCGAGAATTGCTGGGTTCTTTGCATCGTTACCTTTTCTAGCATACCTTTGTTATAAAAGACTAAAGCCATCAACACACTGCGTTCAAATACGAAGAAAAATAGCACAGATATAGCGGGCATTGAGCAAATAAAATGATCGCTGTACCAACGGCAAGTTTGTTTTTGCAATCCCTGTGTGCGCGGTGAATCGCATCAGCAAGAGCGCGCGCGAAACTGTGTTCGGCCACCTTAAGCAATAGACCACAAGTTTCTATGGTTTATTTAAGAATTGATTCATGCATGTGCGTATATCGAGTAATGGATGGATGCACGCGGGAAGTTTGGAGAGCACGAAAGAAGCGTAAGAGTTGCTCGAGGCGATAGCCGAGAGCAACTCTAGCTTCTTGAGTGCTCTCCAAACTTTCCAAGTGCATCCATAACTCGATATACGCACAGCTAAAAGCATGAGCCAATTCTTTTATAACATGGCGGCAACTTGGGCGCTAAAACATGTTTTATTTCTGATTGACTACACTGAATTAGCTACAATTAGTTCTCACGATGAACGGTGAAGGAAAACACTTCGCAATCAGTTAAGCAACAGTTTAACGAAAAACGCTTGACTTGGTCTCTAAAATTGGCAATGAAAAATTCGCTTCTTAGAGCTAATTATAATGAAAACGTAGGCAAACAAGTAAAAATACTCAATGAAAACGTAGACAAACAAGTCAAAATACTCACGCTGAAGTAAACAGGTAAAAAATCAAAGGCTCGAAGTAGGGTTTGGAGTGTTCAGAATAATCTTCACATTTCCGAAACTTAAACAAAAGGAACTTGCAAAAAACTCGACGGAAATTTTTCAGCTTTTTGAAACTGCGCACGTCATTTTATTGAGCACGGCCGTGCGTACATAAAGATTTTGTTCATGATGGCGCAATAGGAATTAATAGGACCTACGCGCGCGCTAAGTTATAAAGGCTGATAAACCACGCGGATGTTGCTAGAACACGAGAAGAATGTTCCTGCAACATCCAAGTGGTTTTATCACCCAGCAAACTATAACAACTTGTGGTCTATTGCCTTTATATAATAATTCAGAAGACGCTCGATTTTTCCATGAGTTTACTGGCACAATAAACCATAGCTGATTGACCAATCAGAGCGCGCGAATTGATTTGGTTATTATATAAAACAACATAATCACAAAAAAGCATATCGCTTATGGTATGTGAACATCTACATGAAAGCATTATTATAAGCAGGGTTCGTCCTGGAAAAGTCCTGGAATCTTATTATGTTTCTTTTATGTCATTATGTCACTGCAAACAAAACAATATAACGTCCTTATGTTTATACAGTTATGTCGTTAGTGTGAACTAGGTTTTAAGTGTGTTGGGAGCAGGCAAATCTTTGCGACTGTGACTCACTCACTGGCCTTTCTTTGTGGCCCATGAATTGCGAGTACTGCAGGAAGTGGGAGGCAGCGTGGTCGAGTGGTTAGAGCGTCGGATTTGAAATCCGTAGGTCGCGGGTTCAAATCCCGTTCTGACCGCTAGCTGATGTTGTTCTCGGAAGCCCCGAGTTCAACTTCTCGGCCACGTTTGTAAATAGCCAACTGGTTTGCCTCCCGCCAGTTGGGATCTTAACCTAGTTATGTTTATTTGAATATTAATTTGTCATTGTTTGTTTGCATTGGTCCCGAAAAGCCCCGATGGGGAGTGGCTAATTAAGTATACATAACTATACATACAAGTGTGTGTATTTTCCAGTAATCTGGACATCACATTAATTATTTGGAAATACAGAAATTAAGCGTTGTGGCAAGACCACCTCACCCCAATCATTCTCTAAAGGTTGAATTAACAATGTAGATCAAAATATAAATTGTGCCTTCAAAATGCTGTCTTTGTTTCTGCTTCGCACCTCTGGTGTGTAAACAAGATAAATGCTAAATAAATTAAACAAGTGTAGGATGAAACATTTGGACAGTGATTTTTTTGCATTAGAATTTTTAAAATTCTGTCAAAACATTTCTTTTAAAAAGGAATGTGTATAGAAATATTAATAAAATTTTAATTTGTTCTTAATCAGTTTTGACTTCTTTCACATCTTTCTTCCCCCCGCGCCCTGCTGTAGCTACTGTCGTCAATTTTCTAAGAGTTTTCAAAGTTGGTGAAGCTGAATTTTTTCCAGTCTAAGAGAATGAAATAAGTTGGCTTGTAAATTTATTCTGGTGAATAACACCGTTTTGCTACAGGAGGAGGGTACTGTATGTGTTAAGATGAGAGCGGTCCAAATCGTTACTGAACGCTAGAAAGGAGTGTTGCTGGGAGCTGTAACATTACCAACTGGCTTAGGAAAAACAGGGTTCGTACGGGTCCTGGAAAACCTGGAAAGTGCTGGAATTTTATGCTGGCATTTTCCAGGCCTGGAAAGTCCTGGAAAAAAGCCACTGGTCCTGGAAAGTTCTGCCAGAAATCTGGTAAACTCAACTAGACGCTCGAAATGCCAGCTTTCGAATCTCTTTACATGTATGCATATGATGGCCAATTCACATTATCAACCCAGTTGATAAAACCAAATTATCTTGTAAAAATATGAAGTGTATGGAAGGCAGCAAGGAGAATTAGCATCGAGACCTTGTGCGTGTAGGAGTTAATGTGAATTTTAGAGCTCTTGAAAACTCAATCTGAGTCCTGGGAAAGTCCTGGAAATTTGTTTCTGAAAAAGGGTACGAACCTTGAAAAGTATTCCTTTCCATTAAGGGACCGTTCATTTTTTATGGGGGAGGGGGGGCTGGTGGAATTTGGGAAGCACCATTTAAAAATCGCAGGACCCCCCCTCAGCTTACCAATTTTTTCACATGGCCCCCCCTTATATCAGTAATTTTTTTGGATGACCCCCCCCCCCCCCAACAAAAATATTTAACCCTCCCTTAAGATTTTACCTTTCTAATATTGCCTATTTTTCCCTGCTTGACGTTATTGTGCTCACTATGAAGACGAAATTTACAATCCCTATACTACAGAGTGCTCTTCGGTTAAAAAGAAAACACAAATCAAAAGAAAGAGAAATTAAACTAGCTATACATAGTGCATGTACAGTAGCACAGTATGTTTTTGGCATTATCAAGGTATTACCATTCATACTACAGTTGCATCTGTCACTTTCTACTGTATACTTAAAGTCAGCAAAAAAGAAATGTGCCAGCTCGCTCTGAATTCGTTGAAAAAATAAAAGAAAGAAAAGTCAATTTCTGATCTTCTGGTTATGGCTCTTCCCGAACGTGTTGTGGCTGGCCTCTCAACTTCTTCTTCGTCATCGATGAAGGCAAGAATGACATCACTCGATTCGTCTCTACCACCAGAGTCAATGCAATCATTTTCATTCTTCCACCATTGTCGTCTTCATCACTATCGTAGTTATCACTGTCTAGTAAAAGTTCATTTTCAGCTTCATCTCTTTCTTTCAATCCTGTTTGTAGCATATCAGTTCCTTCAGGATTCATTTGGAGAAGCCAGTGTCTGGTAATTACGTTAACCTTGTCATTTTTGGTGCTCTTCAGATGCTTGTCTTGTCTATGGTGTTTGAGGTATTTGTTTAGTTCTGGCACTCGGAGCTTTTTCAGTTTTGTTAGATCTTCGAAAATTCTTTCCAAGCATAATCCTCATAATTTTGTTCTCCGTCGCCTTCTGGCTTTCCTTTGCCCGCTCCTCTGCCCTCTTCTTGCCGAAACCTACTACATCGAGATGCGTAAAGTATAAAACGAAAAACTTTTCCTTAACAAGAAACAAGATTTGTTGTGCTTTGATGTGCCGTATATTACACAGTCTTTGCAATCAAACCACTAAAGCAATGCGGCAGGAAAGAGAACAATCACAAGCTCAAGCCAGAGGTTAGAGATGAGGTGTACTGCTTCCTGTATTCTGAAGAGTATGCACTGCCTGAAAAGAGCGAAAGCGACTCCCACAGCAGTACAAGCGACGAGGAACTGAGCTTGAAGAAGATTAGCAGGGAGAATCAATGTTTTAAGAGATATGTCCAGGATTGAACGCTGTAATGAGATTCAAACTCCCTATGATAGGCATCACTAAGTGCGTTTTCACAGTAACTTTATTTCTTCAAGATAGTTTGCAGGCCTTTATCAGCTTGCAGGTAGCTTTGGTTATTGAGTATTCTGGTAAAGCAACTGCTATGTTACCTATATTGTATTTGATAAGCTTTAAGGGAATAATAAGAAAAAAAAAGAATAAAAAATCTGTCATGATTTAAAGTCTTTTATTTGAAGCTTACAAATTGGTTTCTTTTTCTTTTTTTTTTTCTTCCTGCACAACTCGCCTCAACTAGCTTAGGCTACATGCGAGTTGTACATGTTCTCAGTTTTAAGTGTTAATTATTAATAAAGTTTATTTGTTTATTTTTGTTGTTGTACAATACAGAGAGGAAAATTAAATGTAAAGAGAGAAACCCTTTTTTGTTCATTAAGGTGCATGATTCCTCAGAAATTAAAGTTACCGATGATTTGTTTTGAAACTTTCCTTGAATGTTTTCTACCAAGCACTGTTTCAAAAAACACAATAAAAATGATGGGTCACTTTTCTCACTTCAGAGATGTGATGGGCCAATCTTATTCAATTTATGCCTGTCCTCATGCTAATCATGTGCTTTATTCATCGGTCCAAGTTATATTTTGAGGTAGGTGGATGCATAGTTTATTCAACTAATACTTGGGAAAAAACCTGACAGGTAAAAGGTGTCGAGTATATAGAACAATATCATATGAAATTTGTAGAAAAATCACACTATTTAAAACGACGTGGACTTAAATTAAAGAGTTCGTATAGTCTTTGTTTTTGAGGTCAATTTGCATTCCAGAGTACGGTTTTTTGCACGCTTTCACCCATATCTTTTTTCTGTCCGGTAGAATTTTTTATTTTTTTTTTTAATTAAAGAGGATAATATGTACACTATTATTGTGCGATAAAACATACGCCACCATGCTCGTTTAAAAGAAAAGGAACATTTATTTCGTCATCGACGTTAGGCCCTGTCCACACGAAGACGATTGTAAATGCAAACGCCAGTAAACGCAAACTTTTTTATGCGTTTAGGCCTTCCGTCCACACGAAGACAATGAAAACACTCACCGTAAATGCATAAATTCGAAAACGCTCTCCAAAGTGGATAAATTTGAAAACGCCGTTTATGCGTCTTCGTGTGGACGGCCGTAAACGTATATTTTCGTAAACGCTGTGAAAACGCTGACGTCAGATGTCAGCGCCAGTCTCTTATCGAGTGCGTTTCCAAGATGGCGTACACACGAGTGTTGAGCTGTGTCAAAGAGTGCAGGCTCAAATCGATAGCGCATGCGCATTCGGTGTATGACATCGTTTTATGCGTTTACGAGCATTTTCGTGTGGACGGGTGAAAACGCTACGTAAACGATGATCGTTTTCGTGTGAATGGAGATAAAAATATGCGTTTACTAGCGTTTGCGTTTACAATCGTCTTCGTGTGGACGAGGCTTTAGCCGGAGGGAAATTTCTTTCATTGTGTACGTGCATGCGCTCATTTGCGGGCGCTAATGATGAAAAAATCGTCCACAGTAGGCATTCGCGATGCAATACTGAGGAATCACCTTAAGTTCCGTAGCTTTAAAATTGTAGTCTGTTGCCGTGGAAAGCACAAGGAATGTCTCTAGTTGTAACCGTCGATAGCAAATACTGTTCTAAAGATCAAACACTTGGCTAAACAAAACTGTTTGTACCTTTAATTGCCCCGTAAGTTTCTTTGTTTACAACGTCGTCCATTTCCGTTGAACTTTCCGTGTAAAGACCGTTGACGATAAGATCCTTGAAATACAACAAACTTAATGCTGTGAAATTCGCATACATCCGCCGAGGTACAACCTTGTCTCGAACAGTGAACCACGTGCAAGCTTGGAAAAACATGGGACACTTGTCCGAGCGGAAAACCGGCAACTATATCACAAAATACCGCTGTACAAAATCTAATGCGACAGCATTAACACTAATAGACTTAAAAACTTTCTTTGTTTATTTCTGTGGGGATATATTCTTTTAAGAAATAGTAAAACATATCCTATCTTAAAGTATCACTAAAATATTTTAAGTGACCCCCCCTTTTCTCTTATTTTTTTTTAGATGGCCCCCCTTTAAGGCCGATTTTTTTGGGGTGCCCCCCCCCCAAATCCCACCAGCCCCCCCTTTCTCGTAAAAAATGAACGGTCCCTAAATACCTGTATGTCAGTGTCACACTTTCAGTGTTTTTCAACAAATGTTAAATTTGTCAATGGAAAGTGGTGCGTGTACACATACTGTTATGGTCATGTCTTGAACTTGGCTGTCCGGAGGGGGTGGTTGGGTGGGGGTTGGGTACTCCCTTATACTAGCTATATAGGGCATGGTTTTGCAGCCGTTTTGGTCATAAATAGGGTATCGATTTTAGCTGATTTTGGCTATTTTGGTCATAAATAGGGTACGGTTTTTGTACTCTAGCTTTGATATTCTTTGCATTTACATTTTTTAAAAGATGCCATTTTTGTATCATTATCGGAAAGAAAATCAACAAAAGCCCTTCACAAGTTATGTTACTGACAGTAACTTAACGTTGATCTGAATTAGGGATCCGTTTATAACGCAGGTCTGAAACAGAATTTGCTTGTCGAAAGGTCAGCTCATAGAAAGGGTTTTCAAATTTTGCTCAGGTGATAAATAGGTTTTGAAATATTGTAGATTTCTGTTTGTTTTTTTACTATTATTATTTTGTAAGGGTTTTGTGAAGCGGGCCGCACACCCCACCCAATTTTTCTGGGAGTATCACCCCCCAGGCTTGGCTGTTGCTGATGCCAGCCACAAAATGAGTGAAATGTATGAGTGATGCACTTGATACAGCAAGTGAAATTTTAAAACTGGATTAAAAAAGTTCCCGCAAAGAAACACCAAATTAGATGAAATTAGGGAAGAAACCCGCGCAAATGAATCTCGCGGAGTTCATGCTCTTTGTCCGACATAATGGACTGTTCATGGCAAAGCATTTTAGCATCAGCACTAAACAACGCGAGGAACCGTCATGGCGCTTTAGGATTAGTCGCTTGAGGTCTAAAAGGTAATAAAAAATAAAATCGAGAATCAGTAGTACTTAAAGTGTAATGACTGACGCAGTTTAGATTTTACCTTGGTTGTTGCTTAGGTGAGAAAATTTTGTCTCAAGCCGACAACTTGAGCCCTGCGGTGTTGATGTGGCTTTCTTGCCAAATGTTTTTTGAGTGGCTGAGAAACTGTGTGCAAGAAACTATTGAACCTGGCCGTGGTACAAGTTACTTTGACGAAAATACTGAGAAACGTAGCTAAAGTCTACCAAGAGACGGAATTTCTTAGCTCTGAAGGATATCTTTGTAACCTCTCCCGGTTGCTGCCTGACTTAAGCTTCTTCACTGAACGTTGAACGTAGATTTGCCTCCTGAAGCGTTTGCCGGGTTTTGTAGTGTAGTTTTAGTATAGTTTATAGTTATAGTCGAGTAGTTTTAGTTTTTAACTTCCTGTAATAGCTGATGAATTGCCCGTGGCTAAATAAAGTTTCATTCATTTGTTAGGGAACGACCTTTCTAATCTCTAAGCTTGCCGTTTCAGTTCCGGCTTTCACAAAAGTAGAGTGCTTGCACTTTTTGTCTTAAAAAGTAAGATGTGGTAGGTTTTAGGACGTCTTGTTGGGTCCTTCTTCGCGTTTTTTTTCGTGGTGCTCAAGAATTTTTAAATTTACTTTTTCAACCGGTATTTTGTAATGCAGTCGTGATCGACACTGGCATATTTCCATTCACTCAAGCCGGCTGAAGTTTATGTTTAAGTTTTTGACCTCGCGGCTTTTGTGTATATCTACTTCACTTTTACTAGTTTAGTAATTGTTGTTGAGCTTTGCACTTTGCTTCGTCAGTATTTTTGCCGTTGAGAAAAGATATTTTGAGAAGGATTTGGCCAATTGACCTGAAATTTTCAGGATTTGTTGTTTTAAGTAGGTTCTGTAGGATGAACATAGAACTTTTCCATCCATTGCATTTTGTCGAAGTTATGCATTGAAATGTATGCTGGATTTTCTGTATCAGATTTAACTGGTCATCATTTCATGTGTTTATAACTTTTTCCACATCTCTACGCTTATCACAGTAAGCTTTTTGTCTTCTTTTGAAAACTGTAAAAATGATTCCTTTTGATCAGTTCTTGCAGGAGTTATCTTTTCTCAAGTAAGCCGGGCCAGGCATAGAACAGCCGGTGGCAGATTAATTCAGCCGGTGACAGGTAACAATACAGTTCTAGGGCACAAAAGTATTTATCCATAATGTTTTGGTCTTTAAGCATTCTAAAAAATGTATAGTTTACTAATGGTTTGGAATTAAATCTTAAACGAAAAAATGTTTAAAAACTGGTGTGTTTTTAGGTTAAGTCCCCCCTTAATGAGATGCATGCCCTTTACGATCAGCATCACAAAGTGTCCTCTTTCCCATAAAGTCACCAAAACACACATAATTCTGTCAAATATGAAGTAATATGAAAATGACACTTCAAGTGATGCTGATTCAAAAAGAGCATTGAATCTCATCCAATTAGCCTGCATTTCTGGACATAAGTGATTATCTTACCGTCTAAGTGACCCTTAGAGATAAAACCAGCTGTCAGCACTCTATTCATGTATCTGCTGACAAAACGTACGCCGAAACTTACCTGACGAGGGGCAGGATCTCGCGTAAGTGATGGTCCACCATACGTGGAGATATATAATATCCACTCGATGTTTTTTTTTCCTTACGCCCGACTGCGCAGATCAATGACGACTTGTTTACGAAACGTTGTTACAAAAAATCAACCACTGATAAGTGTAAGTCAATTAGTGAACAGGCACTAGATCTAGATCAGAAAGCACTGTTCAATCAATCAATCTTTATTTGACCTTGTTCGCCCCAATGGTCTTTTACAAAATGCTCTATTCATCGGCTCTGTGGAGTGAAAGCTCTCAGAAAAATTGGGTGGGTGTGCGGCCCGCTTCACAAAACCCTTACAAAAATAATAATAGTAAAAAAACAAACAGAAATCTACAATATTTCAAAACCTATTTATCACCTGAGCCAAAATTTGAAAACCCTTTCTATGAGCTGACCTTTCGACAAGCAAATTCTGTTTCAGACCTGCGTTATAAACGGATCCCTAATTCAGATCAACGTTAAGTTACTGTCAGTAACATAACTTGTGAAGGGCTTTTGTTGATTTTCTTTCCGATAATGATACAAAAATGGCATCTTTTAAAAAATGTAAATGCAAAGAATATCAAAGCTAGAGTACAAAAACCGTACCCTATTTTATGACCAAAATAGCCAAAATCAGCTAAAATCGATACCCTATTTATGACCAAAACGGCTGCAAAACCATGCCCTATATAGCTAGTATAAGGGAGTACCCAACCCCCACCCAACCACCCCCCTCCGGACAGCCAAGTTCAAGACATGGACCATAACAGTATGTGTACCGCACCACTTTCCATTGACAAATTTAACATTTGTTGAAAAACACTGAAAGTGGACACTGACATACAGGTATTTAGG
>JAHPZR010012782.1:60000-62388 GCA_019787425.1 Platygyra sinensis | reverse complement strand
TAAGGTTTTGGTGTTTTTTGAATCCGGCGGCGATGTAGGCTTGTTCTGTAATTTCTTGGCAAATCTATTTGTATAAGAAGAAATTTCAACATTGGACACTTAACTTCTAATTTTTTGCACACTCGATTTGTTTTGAGTAACTAGAGTTGCTGTTCCTGAAAATGATACAGATCATGTAACTTGCAAAATGGAGCCTCTATTGCAACTAGTTAAGATGGATTAAATTTGTCCGGTCAAAAATGCCTATGTCCGAGCAAAATCACGTTTGACCGGACAATGTGTCCGGCGCCTGCCCAATAGTTATTTCAAGCCTTGAATACATATATGCTCTGTTCAAAGTTGTGACAGAAGTATCCATTGCACATTATTTTACTTTACCGCTTCTTCATTGTACAGTCAATTATGTTTCTAAACGACATGTTCATGTACTTTTCTTGAATTCCTCAACGGTCAAAGAATTTTTTTCTGCCACAAAAATGCATAGTTCATAACAGGAGTAGGTGAAATACAGCTGGGGAAACAGACTACATGTAGCTTAAAGTAAAGGATGGTTTTAATACATGTAACTCTTACAATCTTGAAAAATCAAGTACACAAGTAATAAGGGGTTGTTTACAGGCAGCAAATTCATTGATTGGTTTTTTTTTCTAATTAACTACTTAGTATGTTAACTACATATTTTGTCAAATTGCAAGCTTCAACGCAGTTCGCACACTTTATAAAAATAAAAGACGACAGAAACAGCAAGAATGTACAATGTACAAGAACTTTATTGGCACTCATAATTAATGACTAAAAGACAACTGCATTGACCTGTACAAAATTAATTAGGATATTAAATTATTTTAAGGCAAGTATAGGCTGCCCAAAATAACTATATAAAAAAAATAACAATAAATGGCATAAAGAGAGAGAATAGGCAGCCATCCCTAGCACTTGCATTTCATAAGACACAAACCATTAAGCTGCCACACTACAATCCCAACCAAAAGTAGTCGGGACACTTGAACTGTGTTGCATTCGTCGTCTTCAGCAGGTCGAAACTTGGGGATGATAGGGAAATGCTGTTGAAAAGTTTTGACCGGTTTTCTGCTTGCTATGCATGCCAGACGATTCTAACGTCATTCACATTTAATAACCAGAGGCTCTTTATCAGACTTTGAAACTTGAAAACATCATACCTGATTTATGTTTACGATATCGCGAGGCGACCAGTTATCAATCATCTAAATGGATATTTTGCAAATATACGGAGTTATAGATAGGCAAATAAAGAAATGAAGTTAGCCCTTGCGGAGCCTCCACTTTCCTGTTTGAAAACACTTGAGTTGGAGGACTCTCGTTCAGACCGAAACACCTCACTTTCCCATACTTAAAATTATTTTCAGACCTGGACTCTAAAGCCCACTCTCAGTCACACACCAGACAGTTTGCGCGCATTATCGAATGAATGACATTTGGTCACTTATATCTTTCCGTCATATTCGTTTAAAGATCAAAGCGCGAGGGAAGGAGAAGAGTGCATTTACGTCAACATGCCAATGAGATTTTCATAAAATAATTATTATCCTAATGTCAGAACCCAAAGCAAATTCATGACCCATTATCAACGCCCTTTTGACGTAACTCAGCAGTAAAGCTATACGCTCTAGGGTCATACTGCTCTTCCCATCCTAAGACAAGCGCACTTTGTTATTCAAACCGCAAGTCGCCGCCAGAGTCTGTTGTGCCAAGAAACGCCGACGTATTAGTGCCTGCAAAGACGTGTGATTCTCGTGCAGCTGTGTGGATGCGAGATACAAATGCATAAAGCAAAAAGAAAATTAATGTTCAGGTATCTTATCTCAAGAGTACATATAAAGATAGCGAGTGCATGGTAGAATAATAACATACAGTTCAAGTCACTTTTAGTAGTTTTAGTACTTTTAAAGGTTTGTAAAGAGCACTTGGAAACAGTTTTCCTATGTGCAGTGTCCCAAGTATGGATTACTATAAAAGATTACACCTTTTTTCTCTAAATTTCTCCAATTGACCCTTTTATTTTAAATACATTGTACTTTTATAATTTTAACATTATTATTTTATCTAAAATATCAATTCAATCAGCACATCATGGGACATGCTTTTCCCGCTGCTCTCGCTTCCACACGATGACAGTTCCCTTAAAAAGAAAACAGATGAAAATTAGCATACTAGAACAGAAAAGAAATGAATAGCCCTTCGTCATGTCACCTTGTCAAACAAAAGTGGTGCCTAAGACAACTCCACTCTCCTGTCCTCCCCAATCTTCCTATACCCAGCCCTACTCGGCCATAATCAGCCTCGTTCCCTTCCGCTCTTTTTCTCCCCCTGCCCTCCCCTTGCTATATCGTTGCGTCGCAAAAACGT
>JAHPZR010012782.1:0-57500 GCA_019787425.1 Platygyra sinensis | reverse complement strand
GTCAAAGGAATTTTTTCTTTACCTCGTGTGGTTCCCTGATTCCCTTTACTAGGGCTAACGCCCAGTGGGTCTTTCATGGGTTTCACATAGCACTTTAATTTAACTTCAGAGTTAATTCTCTGTTCCACCATTAGATTTTCTTATATCGCCACATAAAACTGATTTAGATGAAGCAAACTTTCATATACCTGGAAGTGGTTTAGTGCTTGGCCTTAAAACATGATCAGTTTGTTGATATCGCTTTGAGCGTCGATGCGTGCGATGTATTTGCGTGATGTCGATGTATTTATTGTTGTTTTCGCAGTGAGCGGCAGTGAAGACATGGCGGTGTATTTCTTTGATGTTGAGCGCGCTGAGAAGCCTTGTGTCAACAAACTTCTTGGCCACTCGGCACCAGTCCTCGACGTTTGCTGGAACTATGATGAGAGCTTACTGGCATCTTGTGATACTGAGGTACAATAGATGACTTGCGTAGCCTGGCTGGACAAGCGACAGCCGGAAATACGTCTGCGTTCGCAGGCTAAAAGAGAACAAGTACCATTGCTTTTGCGTTTGTGCATGCGAAGAAATGAGATCACTTTATTCTTCCTATTCAAGCAGGAGATATATAACGTCTCCGCATCATCAATCGAACTTTGAATTCTGTTCATTTGTAAACGTGCGGACTAAACGTTTTTGCGACGCAACGATATAGCAAGGGGGGGCAGGGGGAGAAAAAGAGCGGAGGGGAACGAGGCTGATTATGGCCGAGTAGGGCTGGGTATAGGAAGATTGGGGAGGACAGGAGAGTGGAGTTGTCTTAGGCACCACTTTTGTTTGACGAGGTGACATGACGAACGGCTATTTATTTCTTTTCTGTTCTAGTATGCTAATTTTCATCTGTTTTCTTTTTTAAGGGAACTGTCATCGTGTGGAAGCGAGAGCAGCGGGAAAAGCACGTCCCATGATGTGCTGATTGAATTGATATTTTAGATAAATAATAATGTTAAAATTATAAAAGTACAATGTATTTAAAATAAAAGGGTCAATTGGAGAAATTTAGAGAAAAAAGGTGTAATCTTTTATAGTAATCCATACTTGGAACACTGCACATAGGAAAACTGTTTCCAAGTGCTCTTCACAAACCTTTAAAAGTACTAAAACTACTAAAAGTGACTTGAACTGTATGTTATTATTCTACCATGCACTCGCTATCTTTATATGTAGTCTTGAGATAAGATACCTGATCATTAAGTTTTTTTTTTTTTTCAGCTTTATGCATTTGTATCTCGCATCCACACAGCTGCACGAGAATCACACGTCTTTGCAGGCACTAATACGTCGGCGTTTCTTGGCACAACAGACTCTGGCGGCGCTTTGCGGTTTGAAGAACAAAGTGCGCTTGTCTTAGGATGGGAAGAGCAGTATGACCCTAGAGCGTATAGCTTTACTGCTGAGGTACGTCAAAAGGACGTTGATAATGGGTCATGAATTTGCCTTGGGTTCTGACATTAGGATAATAATTATTTTATGAAAATCTCATTGGCATGTTGACGTGAATGCCCTCTCCTCCTTTCCTCGCGCTTTGATCTTCAAACGAATATGATGGAAAGATATAAGTGAGCAAATGTCATTCATTCGATAATGCGCGCAAACTGTCTGGTGTGTGACTGAGAGTGGGCTTTAGAGTCCAGGTCTGAAAATAATTTTAAGTATGGGAAAGTGAGGTGTTTCGGTCTGAATGAGAGTCCTCCAACTCGAGTGTTTTCAAACAGGAAAGTGTGAGGCTCCGCAAGGGCTAACTTCATTTCTTTATTTGCCTATCTATAACTCCGTATATTTGCAAAATATCCATTTAGATGATTGATAACTGGTCGCCTCGCTATATCGTAAACATAAATCAGGTATGATGTTTTCAAGTTTCAAAGTCTGATAAAGAGCCTTTGGTTATTAAATGTGAATGACGTTAGAATCGTCTGGCATGCATAGCAAGCAGAAAACCGGTCAAAACTTTTCAACAGCATTTCCCTATCCCCAAGTTTCGACCAGCCGAAGACGACCAATGCAACACAGTTCAAGTGTCCCGACTACTTTTGGTTGGGATTGTTGTGTGGCAGCTTAATGGTTTGTGTCTTATGAAATGCAAGTGCTAGGGATGGCTGCCTATTATCTCTCTTTATGCCATTTATCGTTATTTTTTTATATAGTTATTTTGGGCAGCCTATACTTGCCTTAAAATAATTTAATATCCTAATTAATTTTGTACAGGTCAATGCAGTTTTCTTTTAATCATTAATTATGAGTGCCAATAAAGTTGTTGTACATCGTGTACATTCTTGCTGTTTCTGTCGTCTTTTATTTTTATAAAGTGTGCGAACTGCGTTAAAGCTTGCAATTTGACAAAATATGTAGTTAACATACTAAGTAGTTAATTAGAAAAAAAAAACCAATCAATGAATTTGCTGCCTGTAAACAACCCCTTATTACTTGTGTACTTGACTTTTCAAGATTGTAAGAGTTACATGTATTAAAACCATCTTTTACTTTAAGCTACATGTAGTCTATTTCCCCAGCTGTATTTCACCTACTCCTGTTATAAACTATGCATTTTTGTGGCAGAAAAAATTTCTTTGACAGTTGAGGAATTCAAGAAAAGTACATGAACATGTCGTTTAGAAACATAAATGACTGTACAATGAAGAAGCGGTAAAGTAAAATAATGTACAATGCATACTTCTGTCACAACTTTGAACAGAGCATATATGTATTCAAGGCTTGAAATAACTATTGGGCAGGCGCCGGACACATTGTCTGGTCAAACGTGGTTTTGCTCGGACAAATTTAATCCATCTTAACTAGTTGCAATAAAGGCTCCATTTTGCAAGTTACATGATCTGTATCATTTTCAGCAACAGCAACTCTAGTTACTCAAAACAAATCGAGTGTGCAAAAAATTAGAAGTTAAGTGCCCAATGTTGAAATTTCTTCTTATACAAGATTGCCAAGAAATTAATGAACAAGCCTACATCGCCGCCGGATTCAAAAAACACCAAAACCTTAAGATTTTAAATGTTGCATACAACAGAAACGCTCTTTCGTTAAGATGCGTGATCGAACTCCTAAAATATAGTAGCGGGAAAGTCCTTTAAGACATCCGAGGACAAAAACTTGCGCAAGTGGAATTTTCCGAAATCGTACGGGAACACCCAGACGCACTGGAGAGGGCATTTCAAGATGTTGATGATGATGTCCACATGCTTCCGATTCAACTCATTTATTTACTGTTTGCACTTTGTTCAGGATTTCCAGAAATACATTTCTCATTTGTCTACATATAGAATTGCTTTTTAGAATGTCTTTAGAATGGGGAGCATGAACTTTCAGCTCATATAATTTTGTTGGTTAGGGAAGGTACGTTTTTAATTGGGGGGGTGGGCCGGGGTATTTCAGAAATTTTTTGCGAAAAAAGTTGTGGCCCTCCCTCTTCCCAGATTGGATTTATGCATGGCCCTTCAGAAATACCTAAACAAAAAGCATCTGACCCTCCCCCATCTCCTCCAAGAAAAAGGAACCGGAAGTGAAAATAACTGACCGGAAGTGGTGCTCACATAACCGCGTGTCAAGAGAGAAATGGTCAACTATGTAAATTTTGCCAGAAGGATGAGACTACCAGCGCTCCATGCCACTTTCAACTCTTACGACCATATCCCGACTATGGCAAGCTATCAAACTACCATTATCTTTCTTGAAGTGCAAACCGCACCAATGGCCATGAGCCAGACGACTGAATCCAGCGTCGAGCTCAGATTAAGCTATTGCTTTAGGAACGTGAGCTAGTCAGTGGGGGTAGTGAAGCTATTAGAAAGTTCTCAGATAAATACATTGTCCCCGAAAAACTTGTAGCAGAGTATGCTGAGCACCTTGCCCAGATAAAAATGCGCAAGGAGAAGAGGAAAGAGGAGACTGAAAGGAAGCGAACGGAACGGCTGAACCGGGAGTACAATGACATTGACTGGGTTGGACTGTACAACTCCGATAAGCTGTCGTCCTTGAGGATGGACGGGCTATCCTTGTACTTTTCCCATCACAAGATCACCTTCAAAGGGAAGAAATCTGAAAAGCTTTTTGACATAATACTTTGACACCTGTATAAAATAATTTAGTAAATACTTTTGTTCTTAGGCCATCGTAATTTGATGAAAAATAAGACACAAACAGCAGTGATAAACATATTGAACTTGTTCATTTTGACTTGACGTTTCGTATGTACTCTACATACATTTTCAAAAGTAACCGTTGAAATTTAAAACAGCTATTTATATATAACAAAGCGGGTGAGGGGACTGGAACCTAGATTAAGCAAATACTTAACAGTAAAATATAAAATATATATAAAAAATAACAGATTAATAAAGCATCAGCCTTTCACTTCCGACGTTGACGTTGAAAGCAGGTTGAAGTTCTTGAATAAATAACGTCTCTTTTATTTTACAATGATAGTCTGTTTTGCCCTTCGCTAAAATATCAAAATGATCCCACTTGATGTTATGTCCAGTGGCCTTGACGTGGTCAGCAATGGCTGAAGCATTGTCATTTTTAGCGAGGGCCTTAAAATGTTCGGTTTTTCTATCGTGAAGCCGTCGTTTAGTTTTACCGATGTAAAAACCATTACAATCCCAGCAATTTGCTCTGTAAATAACTCTGGATTGTTGTGAACGATTAATACGGTCTTTGTAAGGAAAGAAAGATTTTATACATCGAGTGCTCTGAAAAACAATCTTAAGGTTAACACAAGAGTAGAATTTGTACACACAAGATTTCAGGCGTTTAGCGACTTGGTTGCTTTGCAAACCTAAGTAGGGAAGTAGGACAATGACATCTTTCTTGGGAACAGTAGACAAAGGGTTGCTATGCTGGTGTTGTCTGTTTTTGTTCAAAACATCGTTGATATGATAGTTGATTATGCCTTGTGGGTAGCCGTTCTGAAGAAGGAGTTTTCGAAGATCATTGAGGGCAGATTGTAGCAAGGAGCCAGATGAACAAAGACGGTAGTAGCGATAAGTGAGGGAGCGGATGAGGTTTATTTTGTACTTTCGTGGAGTGAAGGAATCCCATTTCGTGTAGAGACCTGTGAAAGTTTTCTTTCGGTAGATTGATGTCATGAAAGTGTTGTTTTGATTACGTGTGACAAGAATGTCCAAAAACGGAATTGCATTGTTCTGTTCAAATTCAATGGTAAATTTAATATTGTTATGACAACTGTTCAAATAGTGCAAAAACTCATTTGCACTGTCCTTGTTGTGAGACATGGTGAACGTGTCGTCCACGTACCGATTCCAAAATAAAGGACTAACCTTGGCGTTCATCAACCACTTTTCCTCAAAATCACACATAAAGATGTTGGCTAAGACAGGGCCCAATGGCGAACCCATGGCAACACCATCAATTTGGTCGTAGTATTTCCCGTCAAAAAGAAAGTGGCTCTTCTTGGTGGCAAATTCCAATAGCTTGCGTAAAACAACCCTTGCGCAAGCTATTGGAATTTGCCACCAAGAAGAGCCACTTTCTTTTTGACGGGAAATACTACGACCAAATTGATGGTGTTGCCATGGGTTCCTTAGTCCATATCAATGTTAATTACCGTAAACATAATTTGTGATGGGCTTTAGTTGATATTCGCCTCGAAAATGATGAAAAAGTGGCTTCTCGGCTTAGAAACATACCCATATCAAGGCTAGAGTACAAAGACCATACCCTATTTATGACCAAAATGGCCAAAACCAGCTAAAATCGATACCCTATTTATGAGCAAAACACCTGAAAAACCATACCCTTTGGGGCTGCACATACCTATATAGCCCATATAAGGGACTACCCCCTCCGGGAGCACACTAACCATGAGTCCACCCCACATGCTGTTAAGCTGTTTTCTAAATGACGTTTTGGTTGTTATGACGACGCAAACGGTTTCATGCTGAAACAATCGTTGTAAATTATGTCTAGCGTTCTTGTTCATTTAGTGCTGATTCTCTCTAACAGTGCTGTTAGAACAGGTATCAATAACACTTGGTGACGAAGTGTTCTTTGTGCACGCCGCATAAAACCGCCAACAGTGTGCAGGTGTAACTTGGATTAGCATACTAGTAAACCACTTTTTTATCATGACTTTTTTTTATTTTTTATTTTACGTTACTTGATCTGAACGTGACAAATTTTCATATCCACGTTCCTTTTGATCAAGCATGTTACAAAGGATCTTTGTCTAGTAGTCTAACCGATATCTAATTTACCACGACTGAAATGTCCAATTTTGGAACAAGTCCCGGCTGTATGCTTTCACAAACACATGGTATATGTTTAAGAAACCTGACACTATCGCCAGTGACGTTTATGCCCGTGTTCTATTTTAATCAGATACTGCATGTACCCACTAACGAGCAGTAAATTATTGTCTCCAAGATCTACGTATAAGAAATACTTAGGAACCTTATTGAAAAACAGAGATGAGCTCTCTTAACTCTTTGGGAGGATCATTCCAGTCCTTCGCAGCAGCATACTTAAACAGACTGTCACTCACGCCAGTGACGTTTATGTCCGTGTTTTATTCTAATCAGTTGCTGTATAAGGAATTTAATGAACCTCGTATAAATACTGCATCACGTTCGATAACCCTGTCACTAACGCCAGTGACGTTTATGTATATGTTTATGTATGTTTATGTAATAAGTTACTGTATAAGAAAGCTGATCACATCACGTTTCATTCAGTTTTAGCTTAAACTTATTGTATGACGACAGAACATCTAAATTGGCGAGTTCTGGAATATTTAGGAAGAGGAACTATTTGAGCTAAAGTGGTCCAACTGGTTGTGTTGTCGTCACAGGAATCTTTTTCCTAGCTCGGTTGCTTAAAGAAACGTCTCGGGAGAAAATGGAAAAGTCAGCATGTGCAATACCGCCGCAGCCCAACTCCGAAAACGTTGAGGAGCTTCGTTCGACTTACATCGCTAATTGTGTCTTCAACAGTTTTCTGTCCTATACCGCTATAATGTTGAACATTGTAACAATTCACGCGATAAGAAAAACGCCGTCGTTGCCAAAGACTTTAAAAACATTGCTCTTGAGTCTTGCTGTTTCTGATGTTGGTGTTGGTTTAGTGGTTCAGCCGTTTTACGTCTCACTTATGGTAGAATGGTTGCAACAAAACAACACTGGTTGCATCACCAATTTAGTTTTTATATTCATTGTAAATGTGTTTTCCTTAGTCTCTCTCTTGGGTGTTGTGGCTGTGAGTGTAGACAGATTCTTAGCTATTCATCTTCACCTCAGGTATCAGGAGCTTGTGACTCACAAGCGTGTTGTTGTTGTGGTGATCTTAATTTGGGTGATGAGTGCATTTCTTCCTTTGACGTTGGTTTGGATCCCGGCTAATAAATTCTCACTTGTCAGATTGGTTATTGGAGTTAGTGGTATTGTTCTTACAACAGTGGCTTACATCCGGGTCTATTTAGCTGTAAGACACCATAAGGGTGAGATTCAAGCCCTGCAAGTACAGCAAGTAGCAGAGAATAGCGAAATGGTAAATCTTATTGGTCTCGTTAAATCGCCAGTCGGCGTATTCTACATATATCTTGTGTTTTTGATTTGTTATTTGCCTTACTTTATCAGTTTGGCCTTCTTCAACATTAGTGGCCCCAGTATCACCTCGAGGAGTTTTTTGATTTCTTCATCCACGGCCATGTTCGTAAACTCGTCACTGAATCCAGTAGTTTACTGCTGGAAGATGAGACACATTCGACGGACTATCATAAAAGTACTACAGAACTTACCATGGTTCCGAAATCGTGCATCGCATTAATCTTAGGGTCCATTACTTCAAGCTCCGTTCTATTATTAGTGAATCCAGAAATTTACTGCCTGAGGATGTAACATGTTTGAGAATTTGTCAGGGACATCTTGGAAGTAGAGAAGGTTTACGTCACCTGCTATAAACAGTGACTTGAAAGAACTACAGCTGTTTGAAATTGAATTTTCTCCCTCTAAAATTCTTTGGTATTTTCATTCTTTGGGTACTTTTAATTTGATGTAGTTTCCCAGTTTTTCCTAATTTTTGGTATAGGTTTCCTACATATGGTGCCACGCTTAACGTTGTAATTAAACGTTGTTGATAGTATTATGAATAAACATAAGAATATTCCAATTGAAGTTTTATGTTATTGATATTGATCGTATTTTGATTACTCCTAGCGGGGTTTTTTTATCCTCGGCTTTGCTTTGTGTTATAGTTAATCGTAAATGGATTGTGACTTCATAATTTTGTAATTCCTAGTTTCATTTCATATTTTTATTCCGTCGAACAAGGCGTTACTGCTAGAAAAACTACTAAGTACACTGTACGCTTGAAGATGCGTTAACATTTGTTGCGCACGCCACACACGAAGTACTTTGCAGGGAACCTCGCAGCATTTTCCATCAAATAACCAGGCTAAAAGTGCGATCAGGAACATGTATGCTCTATCGCATGAGTACATTTAGAAATGAAATGTAATAAAGCGTCTGGCAGATGAACGAGGGTGTATTTTTGTAAGGTTTGCCCAGTCCACCACATTTGAATCAGTTTTTTTGGAATTTGCATGATTTATGAATTGAGTTGATTTAGAATGGCGTTTGCTAAAACGACGAACTACTGTCGCATTATCCGACTTGGCAAGTCGAGCTTATGGTAGAGTCGAAACAATTAGTTTGGGTCGAGCTTAATTGTAGCAAACTTTTCACCATTGATGCGCCTATTTCAAAATTGATAGGCTCGGCGAATGAAGTTCGACTAAGACTCGACGTTTCCCTAGACCTTAGTCTGTTGCGTCCTGTCTATTGGACCGCGTTAAGGAAACTATTATCAATGAATGAATTAAATTGAATTCGTTACCAGCGGTCTCTCATACTTGTAACCTGTGGTCGTCGGGGCTCTGGATTGACATTGTGAATATTAGCGTCTTTGTAGCGATATTAGTGCAAGGCGGCTTATATCTTAAGGGCCGTTTAGACAGGCGATTTTTGTCGCGGCAACTTGATGCAATTTTTGTCGCGCTTAAGTTGCAACTCCAAAATCGCAAGTGTAGACTATGTGCGATTTTCAGTGCGATTTGTCGCCACGATATCGCAGGGGTTTCGAACATGTTTCAAACTTGTTGCTACTTAATCGCGACAAAAATTGCATCGAGTTGCCGCGACAAAAATCGCCTGTGTAAACGAGCCTTTACAGAAATCAGGCTGGAGTTTATCCCGGCTTCTGGAACATGAAGCGACTTGGAGTATTTTTACTCCCCACTGGATGGGATGCTTGTCGATCACAGGTTTACACCACAGTACTAATTACCCATTTTTTTGGCTGGGTGTAGAGAGGCACTTTGAGAGTAAAGTGTCTTGCCCCAGAACACAACATAATGTCACAGGCCGGGACTCGAACCCAGACCGCTCGACCCGGAGTCGAGGCACTGACCTTCCGGTGGTGACCATATGGTGTTTAAAGCTATTTATTTAAGGTGGCTCAATAGGGTTATGGAAGATTACGAAGCGCGCGCCAGTGGCCTCAATCGAAAGTTAATATTCTCGTTCTTTTTGCTATTTTCCTAATCAAAGCTACTGAAACATAACAAACAAGGGCCAAAATTTGCTGTTCAACAGTCACCTCTGATATCAAGGCTTTTAGTCTCAAATTAAAACTACTCAAACATCGCCATTTTTTAAAGGTCTGTTTGGCTTTGATTTCAATTTTCTTCAATTTCCTTCGGTAAAATTTTCTGATATGCTCAAACCGGGTAGAGTCTGGCAAGAAGAAACTTTTAAAATCGAAAAAAGTAGGGGTTGTCATGGTGGTTTTTTTGTTTTTAGCATTTTTGCTTTTTTTTGGCTGAGCGAAAACCTTGTCTTACAAATTTTTCTGATAAATTGAAAGCAAGGAAAGCTAATAAAGAATAACTTCTCTGCCAAATCTTAAGGAATTTCACCGAAGGAAATTCGAGAAATCTGATAAGGATTTTTCTATTTTTTCACCTCAGTGGCAATAACGTCATCAGAATAGGAACTCGCCAAGATCGCTATGTGAGCATGCGCGAATTTACGAACCACGTGGTTTTGTCGATGAGCGACTTGACAATGGCGGTCTCATCAAAATACACACAAGACCTTTCCGTCCAAATCATTTTCTTTACTTTTTCTTTTAAATGGTTTCTCTGTTTCTACTTCTGGGCTGTAATTTGAGCTACATTGTTGACTTGTTTGCTGCTATGTATGAGTTTGCGTTAGCTAGCGCGCGCACATTACTAAAGCTCGCATCATCGGTGCGCGCGCTCTTAAAACCCTATTGAGCCACCATAATGACGTCTTAGTTGCTATGACGACGCAAAAGGTTTCATGCTAAAACAATATTTGTGAAATATATCAAGCGTTATTGTTCATTTAGTGCTGTTTCTCGCTAACGATGCTGTTGGAAGAGGTATCAACAACATTTCATTAGTCTTGCTGTTCCTGATGTTGGTGTCGGTTTGTTGGGTCAGCCGTAATAACCATTCGTATAAGCACTCTTACTGATGTCTTATTACCCACGCTTTCAGTGTTACGTGCATGCTATTTGAAAGGCAGTAGCCCGTTTAACTGTGAAACTGGCAATTTGTTCGGTTATTAGCGGGACAAATGGCAAATAAACTGAACTCAAGCAGCTGAAGAAGCTTGTGGACTTTGCATGTTTCCCGATTTACGGGATAGTTCAAATGATTTTAATATAGTCGATTTGCTCTCGATCATGAGTGACTTCTGGTGAGCGGCTGTCGCTCCTAATGTTCGCAAGGCGTAAACATTCAAAAGCCGGAGTCTATTTAGTTCTCCCGTAATGACTTCTTGATGCTGCTAACCTTAGTTTGATGTGAAATAAATGATCATTCGCGTGCGTCCGTAAAAAAATTTCGTTGTGCTTACACTTTTGACGTAGGCCAGGTTACACAGCAAGTCGAAAGATGTCGCCTTTGCGCGTAACACTGAGGGCGGAGGTGAACACGTGACAAAGTCCAAATACAACCACTGACATGAAGTTGAATCAAAAACACGAGAGCAGACACAAAGCCTTAGCTTTTTGTCGTTCTTTACTGTCGTCGATCTGCCTCTTCAGCGCTCCACAAGCGAAACACTCGGCCTATGGGTATTCAATTTACAAACAACCGTGTCACCGCAACAGTTAATCTCGAAAATACTACAAAAGAACTCAACAAAAGAACGGGAAAAGAAAGCATAAAATTTCGCGGCCAAACTCTCAAAACCTTAAGATCACATGACCAAAAAGAACAATTAAATACATTTAAAAAAAACTAACATTGGCGGGAAAAGATGGCCTTTTTTAGGTTTGTTTTCAAATACATGAAGCATGCACGCAGACCGACATATGTACAACTGGCAGTTTTATTTCAATATGGCAGTTAACACCGCTTGTCATTCTTTATGTGTTTTTCTGTTTTAGTAAACTTATATTTTCCAGTGTTCGCTGCACGAGTCTCTTTCAGTGCGCAGCCACATGAAACCGCCAACAGTTTGCAGCTGTACTTTGATTGGCACACTAAACGACTTTTTTATTGTTATTTTTATTTCACGTTAATGGAACTGAACGTGACAAGTATTCATATCCACGCACTTTTGAACAAGCATGTTACAAAGGATCTTCTTTTTCTATTATTCTTACCGATATTTAATTTACCACGACTGAAATGACCAATTTTGGGACAAATCCGCTGTAAGCTTTCAGAAACACCTAGTTTGTTTAATAAATCTGTCACTATGCCCGTGTTTAATTTTAGTCAGTTACTGCATTTACGCACTAATGAGTAGTACACTTATCTTCCTCAAGACCTACATCTAAGAAAAGAACCTCACTATGATTAAAAAACAGAGCTGAGTTCTCTTAACTCTTTGGGAAGATCATTCCAGTCCTTCGCAGCAGCATACTTAAACAGACTGTCACTCACGCTAGTGTGACATTTATATCCGTGTTTTATTCTATAAATGCTGCATCACGGTTCATTCAATTTCAGCGTGGAGTTATTTTCTGAAGAAAAATCATCTCAAGTGGCGAGTTCTGGAATAGTTAGGAAAAGGACGCATTAAAGCTAAAGTGGTCAAATTGGCTTTATCGCCGAAACAGGAAAGTATACTAGCTCGGTTGGTTAAAGAAACGTCTCTGGAAAAAAATGGTAAAATCACATTGTGTAATACCGCTGCAACCCAACTCCGAAAACATCGAAGTTGAGGAGCTTCGTTCGACTTACATCCCTAATTGTGTCTTCAACAGTTTTTTGTCCTATACAGCCATCATGTTGAACATTGTAACAATCCACGCCATACGAAGAACATCGTCGTTGCCAAAGACTCTAAGAACATTGCTCCTGAGTCTTGCTGTTTTTGATGTTGGTGTCGGTTTGTTGGGTCAGCCGTTCTACGTGTCACTTGTGGTAGAATGGTTGCATCAAAACAACCCTGCCTGTATAACCAATAGACCTCTTTAGCTAGGGCGGTTTGTTTTCCCATTGTAGAACACGTGGTATTCTCTGGAGAATTTTTCTTTTGTCCATCTTAAAATTATTCATTCATATACACGGGACTATTTGAAAATTTGAAAGCAAGAATTCTCAAGAGTATCATCACGTGGTATACAATGGGAAAACAAACCGCCCAAGCTAAAGAGGTCTATATAGTTTTTATATTCATTGTTAATGCGTTTTCTTTAGCCTCTTTGTTTGGTGTTGTGGCCATAAGTATTGACAGATTCTTGGCAATTCATCTTCATCTCAGATATCAGGAACTTGTGACTCACGAGCCTGTTGTTGCTGTGGTGATGTCAATGTGGGTACTTAGTGGATTTCTTCCTACGGCAGTGTTCTGGATCCAAGATCATTTCTTTTTTAAAATTAAATTATCTCTTAGAGTTTTTGGTGTTCTCCTCACCACAGTGGCTTACATTAAGATTTATTTAGCCGTAAGACGCCACAAAAATGAGATTCTGGCCTTCCAAGTACAGCAAGTAGCAGGGAATGACGAAGTGGCAATTTATATTAGGCTCATTAAATCTGCAGTCGGTGTATTCTACCTATAACTCGTATTTCTGATTTGTAATTTGCCATTTTTTATCAGTTTGGTCGTCCTCAACATCAGTGACCCAAGTATCAACTTGAAGAGATTTTTGCTTTATTCATGGACGGTCATGTTCCTTAATTCGTCACTAAACCCAGTAATTTACTGCTGGAAGATGAGGCATATTCAACACGCCATCATAGACATACTGCGGAACCTGTCATGGTTGAGAAATCGCGCATTACACTTACCCTAAAACCAATTTCTTTTGTTTTATTATTATTGAACATGTAATTTACTACTGGAGGATGCAACACATTCGACAATTCGTCATTCGAATCATGGAACTACAGAAGGTGCATATCAACTGCTATAGCAGTACTGATTCTCACGAACAAAGCGTTTCTCAGTGCTATAGAAACCGTCACCCACGCTTACAGATAAAAGTTTTGTTGCGCACGCCACATGCGCAGTAAATGAAACTGGCAGCAGTTTACAGGTGTACCGTCGATTAACATACTAATCGACTTTTTGTAGACATGGTTTTGTTTTGTTTTCCTTTTTTCTTATGAAAATATAACACGCATTTATGGCTTAAATTTCTCGTATGCAGGTGCTCGCGCCGGTTTGTTCGATCAAAGTCTAAAGCATGTTGCTAAAGATCTTTATTCGGTAGCGTTGTTACTGCTATCTTATTACACCCACTTTCAGTGTTTCGTGCATGCTATTTTAACGCTGAAAGCCCGTTTATCTATGAAACTGTCAATTTTATTCCGGTTATTAGCGGAACAAATGGCAAATAAATTATCATAATTGAACTTAAACGGCTTAAGAAAATTGTGGACTTTGCATGTTTCCCGATTTACGGGATAGTTCAAACGATTTTAGTGCAGTCGATTGGGTCTCAATTCTGACTTCCGGTGGAATTGGGCGGCTGTCGCTCCTGATGTTTGCAAGGCGTAAACATTCAAAAGCCTGAGTCGAAACAAAAGGACGAGGAAAGAAACCATAAAATTTCATGACTGAACTCTGAAAACCAATAAGATCACCTGACCAAAAGAACAATAAAATACATTAAAATCACTACCGTTCGTGGAAAAGACACGACGTTTTTTTCCGATTTTTTTCCAGTTTTTTTCACATACATGCAGCATACACGCAGACCGACATGTACAGTTAGCAATTTCATCTCAATATGACAGTTAACACCGCTTGTCATTCTTAAAGTGTTTTACTATTGTTGTAAACTTATATTTTCGAGTGTTCGCTGCACGAGGCTCTTCGTTTTTTAGAACACATTGAATTTCTTAAGTTTTTGAACTTAACAGTCCTTTCATTAGAAGAAGCATTAATCTCAACGTGTCGGAGCTCCTTTTTAAAGTAACAGGTGTTTCTCTTGGTTTACCGCCGCTATGTTAGTGCCTCTCCGAGGGACAACTTCAGAGCGAAAAAACGTACTGCGCAGCTTTCAGCACATCTTTGGCTCAACTTGTGGGCTCAGGTAAAATGCAACCTAGCTGTAAGCTGCATTGGTTCGCAGTTGTTGGAAAGAGCGGCGGACTGTATAATAAGTAACACGAGGGTGTCGCTAGGTTCGATTTATTTATACTTGGGCAAGCATGAGTTTTTTCGGCATTTCACTCGAAGAGTTGCTATTAAATAGTTAGTAGCAATATTCAATGTAGATGACTTCTATTTTAATTGACAATTAGCCGCAAAAATGTTTTTTATTGTTTTTTATTGTTTTTTATTGTTTTCATTGTTTTGTTTTGTTTTGTTTTTTTTTGTAAACATTAATTAAATTACTGACTTTAATGTTTTGTCATTGAAATAAAATTTTATCACTCCATTTAAGCTTGTTTCCTTACATTTGGGTCTTGTCCTTTTGCACTTTAGTGAACTCGATACGATAGACTCAGGCGAGACAACACAATCTGCCGTCTTGATGATGGCAGTCGTGTAAAAAAAGTAAATTAGTGCTTCATTTGACTTGAACAAGGCGTAAACTTGTCAGCAACATCACTCCTTCGGCTCCTCCCGAAAGCTTTTCGTCGTTTGCTACAATTTTCCAGAATGCAGACAACTTTGAAGGTGTATGCTATGCGAAGAATATTTCGGAAGGAAACTCTCTCACTCGCGTTCCCGACAAGCTTCATTCAACTCAAGGAACGAACAATGCGCGAAACATTTTCCCGCCCTTTCTTACAATGTCACCTCGTGTAGATGTAACTGAAATGTCTCCATCACCTAGTCGATTGATATTTTAATATAACCTCCTGTCCTACGTGGGCTTATGGAATAGCTGTTAAGTATTAGTAATAATTGTAAGTGGCCCACATGTTATGTTTTTTGTCACTTGTTGTATAGGGTGGTAGTGCTAAAGTGTCAGCTGGTGTCAAGTCCATGGAGTTTGATTCGTCAATCGGGCTTGTCTGGGTAGGAGACGAAAAGGTACATGCATGCATGTTTATAATTTCAAAATTTAGTGTCAGAAGAATTTAGCCAAAATAATATGATAGATGACCTTCTGCCTGTCGAGCTTAGCGTGTCAACAACAACAACAACAACAACAACAACATCAACAACAACAACAACAACTACAACCATTTTATTTTGCTTAATACACAGAATATTATACAGCAAAAAATAAACAAAACTTAAATAAGCGAAAAAAAAACCTACTCAAAATAGTAATAACTAAACGAGTTGAGTAGTTACAAAGATTATTACGTTCAAAATTGGTTGTAGAAAAAGTGAACAAGAAAAAAATAGGGTAACATTGAAATAAAAAAAAAGGTTAATCAAAGTAAGTAGTAACATTACCAGTTACTGAAAGAGCATTGTTTAATTAACATCGACAGTAACTCGAAGGAAAAAGACTGAACTAGTATTAAGCATAAGAACTAAGAAATTGTTTAGTCAAGGTTTGCTTAAATAAATGCAGAGATAAACTTTTTGCCTCTTCGTCCAATTTATTCTAGATAGAAGGACCAGAGAAATGCACGTAGATTGAACTTACCATAATTAGTTCTAGCCTGATCGATGTAATAGGTTGACTTAGGTTCCAGCCTAGTATTATAGTTATGTTTAGATGATGTGCATATAAACTAATTATCAAAGACCTTAGGTAATGGATTATGATAATACTGAAACATAAAAAGGACAGTTTGCATAGTCACCAGGTCAAAGAATTTTTTAACAAGTTTTATTTGAATTCCAGGGGAGCATATATTCTTTTTGTTTTGACGTGGCGTCTGGAAGGCTTCACAAGGCTAAACGGTAACTTTATTTTTACCATGGGCATTGGACATTCGTGGTTGCGATTTGTTGGTCTCCAAGCGGAATGTTTGTATTGTTTCAGCTCTTGGCCCCACAGTGTAACCTTCTACAACTCACAAAACGAAATAATCTTACTCCACAATTCTTATGGTTGACACCGTAAGTTCGCATACAGTGCTGAGTAAGCACTGTTATAAACTAATCCCTCAAGCCGGGACGGTAATGTAGGTATTTTACATCAAAGTTGGCGATTCGAGTAGCCTTTCAGTCAGGCTTTCAGTTTGTTGATGACGGCGCGAAACACGGAAAGAGAAACATTAAGTGGTAAGGTTTGGAGCTTGGAGCGAAGGAAGGCTATTGAACACTTATGCAAAAGCGCTTTGCCAATCGTCTTCACATTGCTTGATCTACCGAGCAGTGAGACAGGGTACAATTATACCGGCGGCTAGAGATCTTGACGTATAAATTGTACATGGGAGGGATATGTACATGGTTTGTGACACAATTTTAAAAATTGTTTCGACACAAAATGGCAGTTGGAGGGAATTGCGAGGGGAGGGGGTGAACTTGCTTCACTGGTCTACGTCTTATTACAGGATGTCCATAGCAGAAGGTAGTCCTGGTCCTGTGACATCCATCTCATATCGCAGCTGGGTGAATCGTGAGGCTCGGGATCCTGTGCTACTTGTGAATGTCGCCATCAATTTGCTTTGTCTCTATGGGTAAGTGACAGATTAACTACTAACTTATGTTTTGGGATTGTTGTTTTTTTATTCTACCAACTTTCATTTAATAAGCCTGACTTTGAACCAGTTCGGAGTGAGAGTAAGCAATGCATGACCACCTCAGAATCGGGCTAACATTCAGCAGACATTAATAGAAAGCTAAGACATGAATGGCTGTTGTCTTGTTAGTTTGTGATATCATTTCGTTTCAGAGTTGTTGACGATATGGGAGGTTTAAAGCTGAAAAAGTCGTTTTCCGTCGAGCATAAGTCTCGTCATGCAAGGAGCTCGTTTTGTCCACTGATGTCGTTCAGACAAGGAGCTTGTGTCGGTATGTACGTGAGTGTGATGTTACTATGACCAATAAGCCGTAAATTTCACTGACTCAGCAATTTCAAACTGGCTAGATAATATACTTTTAAGTTTCGAAAGTAGTGACTTAAAAATTTCACGGAACGAACGTAAGGACACTCCCAAAGTAACGAGCATGCGACGAAAGTGGAAGTCTTAAACGTCTTGTTTTGAGAAGCAATCGAAAGAACACTGGGATACAACAGGCGGAACCAGAGACACCTGATTCTTGCTTTAGGTGACTAGGACTAAGGTTTCGTGAGGGAATAAATTGAACATTATCATTTAATTAAAGCGGATCGTTACACATGTGCTTTACGTTTTGGGTACACGAAAGTTGCCACTCCCGAAATCTGAAAGTAACTAGGATCTTTCTAAACTTTACTTTCAATTGAACCAGCTAGTCCATAAAGCAGATATTTTCTTGAACTTCGACAAAAGGGGAATGTAGCATATTCAGTACGAGTAGTTGATACAAGTATGGTTAGATAGCCTTAGGTTTTCTTTTATCGCTACATAAAATTGAGATGAAGCAAACTTTAGCTCTCATATACCTGAAAGTGATTTAGTGCTTGGCCTTAAAACATGATTAGTTTGCTGACATCGCTTTAAGCCTCAATGCGTGTGATATAATATCATGTTTTTGGTTTGTTTGTTTGTTTGTTTGTTTGTTTGTTTGTTTGTTTTTGTCTTTTTTTCCCGCAGTTAGCGGCAGTGAAGACATGGCGGTGTATTTCTTCGATGTTGAGCGCGCTGAGAAGCCTTGCGTCAACAAACTTCTTGGCCACTCGGCACCAGTCCTCGACGTTTGCTGGAACTATGATGAGAGCTTACTGGCATCTTGTGATACTGAGGTACAATAGATGACTTGCCTAGCCTATTATACTTTTGTCTATAGTCAAAGGATAACAAGTACTATTGCTTTTGCGTCTGCATATGCGAAGAAATAAGATCATGTTATTCTTCCTATTCAAGCTGGAGATATATAAAGTCTCCGCATCAATCAACCAACCTTTGAATTCTTGTCATTTCTAAACGTGCGGACTAAACGTTTTTGCGACGCAACAATATAGCAAGGGGAGGGCAGGGGGAAAAAAAGAGGGGAGGGGAACGAGGCTGATTATGGCCGAGTAGGGCTGAGTATAGGAAGATTGGGGAGGAAAGGAGAGTGGAGTTGTATTAAGCACCACTTTTGTTTGAGGAGGTGACATGACGAAAGGCTAGTTATTTCTTTTCTGTTTTAGTATGCTAATTTTCATCTGTTTTCTTTTTTTAGGGAACTGTCATCGTGTGGAAGCGAGAGCAGCGGGAAAAGCACGTCCTATGATGTGCTGATTGGATTGATATTATAGATAAATAATGTTAAAATTATAAAAGTACAATGTATTTTAAATAAAACGGTCAATAGGAGAAATTTAGAGAAAAAAGGTGTAATCTTTTATAGTAATCCAGACTTGGAACACTGCACATGGGAAAACTGTTTCCAAGTGCTCTTCACAAACCTTTAAAAGTACTAAAACTACTAAAAGTGACTTGTACTCTATTTTATTATTTTACCCTGCACTCGCTATCTTTATATGTAGTCTTTGAGATAAGATACCTGATTTTCAGCTGCACGAGAATCACACGTCTTTGCAGGCACTAATACGTTGGCGTTTCGTGGCACAACAGACTTCTTCGCGGTTTGAATAATAAAGTGCGCTTGTCTTAGGATGGGAGGAGCAGTATGACCCTAGAGCGTATAGCTTTACTGTTGAGTTACGTCTAAAGGGCGTTGATAATGGGTCATGACGGAATTTGCCTTCGGTTCTGACATAAGGATAATAATTATTTTATGAAAATCTCATTAGCGTGTTGACGTAAATGCCTTCTCCTTTCCTCGCGCTTTGATCTTCAAACGAAAATGATGGAAAGATATAAGTGGCCAAATGTCATTCATTCGATAATGCGCGCAAACTGTCTGGTGTGTAACTGAGAGTGGGGTTTAGAGTCCAGGTATAAAAATAAGTATGGAAAAGCGAGGCGTTTCGGTCTGAATAAGAGTCGGTATTGTTTGGTGAGAACCAACACCAAAAAGTTCCAAGAAGTCCTCCAACTCAAACGTTTTCAAACAGAAAAGTGTGTGTCTACGCAAGGGCTAACCTTATTTCCTTTTTGCCAATTCCGTATATTTACAAAATATACATTTAGATGATTGATAACTCGGTGCTTCGCCATATCGTAAACATCATACCTCTGATAAAAGCCTTTGGTTATTACATGTGAATGCCGTTAAAATCGTCTGGTATGCATAGCAATCAGAATATTAAACACAACATATCAAACACGAAAGACTGTGTTTGACCGCAGTTCCGAACTCAGAGAAGTTAATTAAGAGTGATGAAAATACGACACTCAGTGGATGATTTTTTTGACGAATCTCGAAGTGTTTTGAAATGTGGGCAAACATTGTCTAGGTTGTTTGATAAACCTACTTTATGGAAACTAAAACAAAGGAGAAAATAGAGAATTTAAATCGGAGAAGTCTAGGGTAACTAGATCAGATACCCAAACTCCGTCACGGTTATGATTCCCTTTGTTTAAAATTGATGAATTATCAATGAGAGAGAAATTGGTGCAAGTTTTGCTTCCATATTATCTCGTACATTTATAAGCCCCCTCCTGAAAACGTTTAAAAGCAGTTTAAAATAACGTTATCGATCTACCTCTGCCACATTGCAGATTTGGAAGTCATTTCTTGATGACATAAAATGGGCTGTCTAAACTTCTTCAAATATTCTTTTACCTGTGATTAATAGTTACGAAAGGAACAGCTTTTAAAGTTTCACCAATTTTTTCGTTAATCTGGTGTATACTGTTTACATTATCATTGTCTCCGTTAACCTGCTGTTCAGTATTTATAGTTTGGAGACTTTGCTTTTTCATGCTATTGGAAAGTGAAAAAAAAAACAAAACAAAAACAGTAAATAGTCGCCCAGAGTGGTCTAATCACAATGTTTTTATTAATTTGATTTCAGTCCAGAGGAATCTGTACTTGTGCTCATCTGTTTGTTCAAAAACACTGAAATCGCATGAAGATTGTTTTTTGATTTTTTGACAACCCGCTGCCTTTAGGAAAAACAATCTGGCGAAAACTTGATTAACTTCGCCCTCGATTTCCGCCGTCGTTCCCCATGTGGTCGTTCTTAGTAGAAAGCGACCATTATTTTATTTTATTTTATTTTTTTTTTTAATTCAGATTCATTTAACTTCACCATTGATGGTTTGAAACAGTATAGTTAGAAGAGAGTAATGGTTATGGAACTCGTCAAGGCATTTAAGGAGCAAAAAAAGATTTCAAGATTTATGTTTAAAGACCGTTCACCATATCCCTTAATGTTTTTCTCTCCCACACGATGCAAGAATAATGTTAGCTCCTCAGACAGTAAACAACAGCTGTGTTTTGTGCACGGTCGAATTTAAACAAAAACGACGACAATGAACTCTGTTGGGTTCACATTGCCCTCTATTAACTATGAGAAAGGGCTCGGAGCTTTTAAAGCGCAACTTAATTTCTAATTATAAATGTTTCTTTCATATTTTCGGACAATGAAAACGAACGTACATGTATGAATTAGACAGCGATATGAAAACATAAGAGCGGGAGTCATTTAAGTTGCATGGAGCTGCGATTAGATTACTTTGCGATCTCTATGTATCATCAGTTGCCCAAACCCAACATCTGCAGTTTGCCTTTTGTAGAACTTTTCGTTACAATACAACACAAAGTTTAATTACACTCCCTAAAAAGGGCTTTATAGTGACAATGGTCTAAAAATTACAACTTCAATTCTAAAAAAATGGCGGTGCATTTTGCAGCTGAAATGAATCCGCCAAAGAGATTGATTTTCCCCTTTAACTGTGTTACAACGTAAATTATTTATGATTTCCGACGTGCGTTCCTTATTAAAACTGAAACGTGGCAAAAAAAAAAATAATAATAATAATAATAATAATAATAATAAAATAAAATTAAAAAAAAAATAAAAAATGACGGCTTGTATATTAAGTCGAGGCCTTTCTTAGGTTCAACAAAACTACTGAATATTCGAAAGGCCTTAACCATTTCGTACAAGATTCCCCTACAAATCTCGGACAGAACACTGTAGCTTAGCTTGGCTTCGACTCGAAGTTGAAAATTTTACTTGTGCATCTTCGTACTGAATAACATGGCTGCAACATGGCGTGCATTTGTGGTCAACACCACTGTTCACGGTCTCCGATATGTTTACGAAAGCCCGTCAATAATTTTTCGCATTATGCGGTTAATTTTGCTGGTAACAGCCGTCACGTGCGACGTGTTCTTTGCCCTGCGGAGTTTTGCTAAATACTTTTCCAATTCAGTCATCACCGAATCGTCAGAAATTGTTCCTGCCAATAGAGAGCTCGTATTTCTCGCAGTAACCATTTGCAATTTGAACCGATTCGTCAAGCGTAGAATCAACATGTTGGAATCTGAGGGGGACTTTTACAAACTGGGTTTAAACCTCTCCGCTTGTGAAGCGATAAAGAAGGTGAACAAAGATATGACTTGCGGACAGGGATTGCTGTGTGCGTTTGAACTGTTTGGTTCATTTGTCGTAGAGAACTGCAACGACACCATCAAAAGTCGCATCATCTGTGTTTTGAATAACACAAAGGAGCCGAGTTTTAACCCCGAGGAATTTTTATCAGCCTATGGTCACGACTTCAGAGACATGTTGCCACATTACTGTCGCTTCACAGAGTTTGAAACTTGTTCATCATCAGATTTTTATCCATTGCTTGTCCAGAAAGGTCGTTGTTTTACTTTCAATTCAGGGCGAAACGGGACAAAAGTCCGACGGACAAGACGGACGGGATCTTCAGGTGGTCTTGGTGTTTTTCTGGATACACAAGTGCATGAAAACACCTTCGGTGAATTTTCTCATGGGCTAAGAGTGATAGTGCATGAACAGGGAATATTCGAAAACTTGGAGAGTGGATTCAACGTGTTTCCTGGATCGCACACTTTGGTTCGAGTTACAGCAATAAAAGTAAGTGTGATACGAAAATATTTCTGAGTAGCAGAGGCTGCGACTCAGCTGGGATCTTGTGTAATACTCTCTTAGGCTCTCTGCCAAGATATATGAATTTTAAGCTTTTGAAATTCTGGAACTTTCAAAAACGAACCAACTGATACGGAAATTTGGTAGGAAAATTTCCGGAGAATTTAGTCTTCCCGCAATACATCAGACGATGGGAAGCAAGCGGGTTAGGTGGCTTATCATCGAGTGTTCAATGGCGACCTTTACTCTAACTAGCTGTATTTCTATGCAAAGTTTGAAAGGGATATTTTCACAGTTCTTTTTCAGTATGCAAGTTTGTACTTTGTAAATGACTGAACGATATGCGACTTAAAAGCAATGAACTGATGAGTCTTGGTAAACAGCTGCAGGTTTCAAACTTTGACTACTCAGTCCCCGCTTGTTTTAGGCTTACGCGTCAACACTGCTATTTAAAATGTGGGAAAAAATTGGACATGGTTATTTGAAAGAAATTCAGTCAGAATTCTACAAAAACAATTGATATTTTTGCTCTCCATTTCTAAGAGATGATAGCTAATGAGGCCGATTTAAGGCTCGTAAATTTCTTTCTAAATAATAAGTTGGGTCTTGTTACGATATTCTCCGGCTCTTATTCATCTACAGCGGGAGCGTCTACCGCACCCATATAAGTCCAATTGTACAAAGCAGACACTCCCTCGGATTCCACGTTACAGTAGAGATGGTTGTTATATGCAGTGCCTAGCAAACAAGACCTTGGCAAAGTGCGGCTGCAGAATGATTGGAATACCAGGTAAGTGAAAAGACTAAAGTCAGTGATTTCTTACTTTATTACTTTATCTTCCTTTGGTTGGTGGAAATGCGACGGGGTAGCTGCCAACCAAAATTCAGTGCTCTCTATTCTATTCAATTTTGATCTGAACTCTAGATGCAATATTCAGCTATTTAATTACCAACTTGATGTCAACTTGCAAGTAAATTAACTGCTCGTCACCGAATAATATTATCTCCACTATTTAGTTTTCCTAACTGTCTTTATATTTAACAATTATCCTGCAAAATCGCGCGGAATATCGTGTGATACTTAGCCGACGAGGCCGTAGGCCGAGTTGGCTAAAATCAGACGATATTCCTCGAGATTGAGCAGGACAATTGTTTTATTATTCAACAAATTGATAACAAAACTGATTTCCAAGCTCGTAACATTTGTAAACCTTTCTGTCGACATTTTTTCACTTCACTTTTTCTTCCCACGTACGAAGTTACGTATATCGCCGGATATCTGTTACCTACGGATGACAGATATCGAGAGCATCATGACCATATTTGGATAGTGTTACAACTTCTTGAATAATAACTTCGATTATGCTTTATAATAATTGGTCATATTTTCATTCTCTCATGTTTTGTATTATTGCAGTGCCCTCGAACTTGCCAGTGTGTACCTTTCAGCACAAGTTTTGTGAAGAACAAACTGTTGGTACGTGCTAACGCCATACCATTTACTCAGGGTGTCCTTTCGTTATAGTTTAATATGCAAATAACTGCATCTCGACCCAGCAGATCAGCAACGGTCCTTTAAGCTTACAAATGTAGGACATCACGAAACACATTGCCTTTGAAGTTATACCTGTCAAAATGCTGGAGATGCAAAACTGGCAAATAATATACAAAGGATTTACTTAAAATGTGAATAACATTTGAATAATCGTTTTTCAAACACAAATCCAAAACGACCGGTGGTTGTTGCGTTTTGAAATAGATCATTTCCGAGTTGTCCGAGGACGAAACCATTTTTTATGAAAACGACAATGAATTGCATGAAAATGAAACTGCATGCAGAACTCATTTTCATAAGATTAGAATGGTTTCGCACTTAGTGGACTCGTTTTGATACAGAGGCACAAGGGAACTCGGAAATGGCCTATTCCTCCGGCGTAGTATGGAGTGGGCGTCAGTGTAGCTGACCAGGTGTCCTTTTCCGTTTCAGCATCTGATAACTCCAACGATTGCTCCTGTGGATTGCCATGCACACAGTTAGATTACACAACACACGTGTCGTACTCACATTTCCCGGATGATGGCATAAGCAAGGCCTTAAAAAACCTCCACGGTTATAGCGAAACACCGCGATATCAGAGGTAAACATGTCCAAAGTAATGTAACAAGTCTAACGAATTTTTGTCCAAGATAGAGTGGTTTCCAATTGAGTGTTGTGAAAAGAAAACCAAAGTTATCACTCTCAGAGCCAATCACAAAGGACACAGACAATCTAGTTAACCAATCAAAACTCGAAGTAGTTACATGTAGCTCACGTGACGCGCGGGAAAATACATGCGAACGCGTGTCACAATTGGTTTTTGTTGTACTTCTGATTGGATGAGAAAGTGGCCCGAGTTATTTAAGCCAATTGTATAACTTGCGAAGTTCAAAACCAATTACTTTTCGACACTCGCTTTCTTAATTGTATACACTTTCTTAATTACATTATTAGTTACAAGATTTTTTAAAAATTTTTACAGTTAGATTTAGAGTTCTTTGGTACTTGTGTCAGTGAGATATCAATAGAAGTTTTTAATTGTAGTCTTAGTAGATTCTAGTCTCAACTTTTTTATGCATTCGTGTTTGTATTTTTTCAGATCATATTTTAGGTAGTTAGGTGTCCCCTATTAGCAGTGTGGAATCCCCTCTGCTAGATTTTGACTGACACATTAATAAAGTCATTATTATTGTTATTATCATTATCATTATTGTGATTATTATTATTATTATTACTATTATTATTATCATTATTATTATTATTATTATACTCAAATTAAACGTCAGTCAAATGTAATATGTGTTCTCTGACTGAAGACTAGTCAGTGTAATCACGCTATTAACAAAGGAATTTAGATGAGTTGTAGAAGACCTGTTGGTTGTTTGTTTGTTATTTTAAATTGCTAAAGAGAAGGACTCTTTTTCTGTCTATCATTTTAATACAGTATTTTCATTGAATTGGAACTAGGTAAGTCGATGAAAAAATATCTTATACTTTTTTTTTTTTTTTTTTTAATCTGACTTTCAGGGAAAATTTGGCATTCCTTCAAGTTGGCTTTAAATACCATGGATACTCATTTATAGCAGAAACGCCAAACTACAAGATGGAGAGTTTGTTAGGTTGGGGCATTTAAATATAACCTTATTGATTTGTAAAATCATAAGGAATTGCACTAACCCTTCGGAGGAGCATCAGCATGGCGTCTCCAGACAAAGCCCAATAAATCTGATTAAAACACTTTTTCGAATAACGTGGGAATGAAAAACGGCACAGAAATGAATCTTGGCGAAGTTGTCTATATATCAATCATCTATCATGTCCCAGATGCTTAACTTAATTTATTGAATGGTTTTGATTTTTGTTGTGAACTGTGTGACACTGTAAATTCAGCAATAGATTTTCTTATTATCAGAAAACAAGCACGAAACCCTTTTTCATTGTGGCACTTGCCCTTCGAAAGGTTGCCCAGAAATATTGGCCGATTTATGACACTGAACATGCAGAAAGTGGTAGGCATGGCATCATGATTATTTTGGTTCTAGAGTGACCTACAATCCCAGACAGACAAGTTGGGAAATGAAGCAAGTTCTCCCCTCCCCCCACTGTCACTACATTTATATTCAGGTGTTTTTTTCCCTTTTTGTTGGAATGATATTTTCCAACATTGATTGGGGGGATGGGATATATGGAATACTGTTCAAGTGTCCTGACTACTTTTGGTTGGGATTGATGTGTGGCAGCTTTATGGTTTGTGTCTTATGAAATGTAACTGCCCGATTGCTGCCTATTATCTCTCTTTATCCCATTTATAGTTAGTTTTTTTATAGTTATTTTGGGCAGCCTATACTTGCTTTAAATTAATTGGATATTCTAATTAATTTTGTACAGGTCAATTTAGTTTTCTTTCAATTTTTAATTACCGGGGTATAAGTGCCAATAAAGTTATTGAACATTGCCAGGAGCCATAATCAGGGACGGAGACCGTAAGTCTTGGGATGCGCGCGGACCCATGATATGCGACAATTTTTCTATTTTTAGAACAAATTGCGCCATCCTGACGTCATATATCCGCGCTTATCCACGCACGTGTCTTGGGCTCTCGCGTGGATCTTGTCACGTGTGACGAAATGGTGAGAATTGCGAGATTCTCTTGCCGATTTTTCACGGGCGATGGCAGGGAACAAGGCAGAGAAGAACCAGGGCTCTTCTAAGTATACTTACGACTTCTATGTACTTTCATCCTCTGATTTAATGGAAAAGGTGTGTTTTTTCAGGGTCGAGAATTTCTTTAATTTCGCGCTGTGAATGAATAAAATCCGCTCGCCGGCTAGTTATTCGCGTAAACTTTTGTGTTTGTTTTGTAGAGAAAAGTTCTGTAAGAAAACTGTTTACTCCGGTATCGAGTTAATTTGTGAGTTTGCCAAGCAATGCTTTATCATAACCAAAACCTGTGTTTGATAGTTTCTAGTTGTTTCTGCTCGTTTGGTGAGGTTGCAAAAGTTTTTGAAGGCAAGTCTGACGCGTACGAGTAGTTCATTTGCATAGTGCAGTGCGTGCACTTTCAAGTCCGAGTCGGTGTTTTCAGATTGTGAACAAATCGGGAAAAAGATATGTTTCGCTGTCTTTTGTGCTGAGATACTACAACAAATTTTACCAACGTTCACCAAAAGGCTACTAACATCATGTGTGTTTCTTGACATAGTGAAACTTTACACTGCGAAAAAAAAAATAGACAGGGAGTTTTGATTCAATCGAAATCTTTATTCGAGTTCATTAAAAGCGTCATCGTAACTTCTGATTATTTCTACTGTATTCACATATTTTCAGCTAAGCTTTTAATATGTTCTCAAACATTAGTCAACCTTAAACATATTCAGAAACTAGAGATATTATATGAGTTCGATGTACGTTTTCACACAAAGTACGAAGTCCAATTTGTCATGTTTTACTAGCTGTGCAAAACACGCATCGGCGGGCGCTCTCATTCGTCGACCACAGAAAATTTATTGGATTTTTACACAAACAAAACTAAGCAGCATCTACGTAAATAAACCTATTGTCACTTATTGGGCCTTAACGCTGCCATGTCCAAACATATCCAACTAGTTTTTTTTTCTCTGTTATGAAAAAGCTGTTAATCTTCTTCATATGTGAAATTTAGAGTGGAGTAATGTGAAGTTCTTGTAAAAGCAGGTAAAAGGAGCAGCGGAACTCAACTTGGTCAGCGATATAAAGCGGGACATACCTAAATTCGGCACTGTCTTCACTCAAACTGGAGCAACTTACGGCGAAAATACTTAAGCAAAATTCCAACAGCCATAAAGGCGTTGAGTTGTAGGCCAAATTAAAAGCATAAACGATTTCGGACGCCATTTCCCCTGCGCGACATCCGCGAAAATCCTCGCAGCAATGTACGCGCGTGTGCCTTAGGCGAGGCGCAATTTGTTCTAAAAATAGAAAAATTGTCCCATATCATGGCGCCAACCCCAATACTAGAAATGGCGCGCGCTTACGGTCTCCGTCCCTGATTATGGCTCCTGACATTGCACATTCTTGCTGTTGCTGTCGTTTTTTATTTTTTTGAAGTTTGGAAACTGGGTTAAAGCTTGCAATTTGACGAATTATGTAGTTAACATGTAGAAAAAAACCAATCAATTAATTTGCCCCTTATTACTTGTGTACTTGATTTTTTAAGATTGTAAGAGTTGCATGTATTAAAACCATCCTTTACTTTAAGCTACATGTAGTCTATTTCCCCTACTCCTGTTATAAACTATGCATTTTTGTGGCAGAAAAATATCTTTGACAATTGATATCGAGGAATTCAAAATAAGTACATGTACATGTAGTTTAGAAACATAATTGACTATAAAATAAAGAAGGGGTAACGTAAAATAATGTACAATTTAAGATTAGCAGGGTAATTATAAATACATGTAGTTGTTTTGTTAAGGTTTATCAGTTACATAATTTATTGGATATCAAGTTTTCGACTTTTTTTAGTCACTGCCATTAAATTTGCAAATGATGACAAGCATCGTTTGGCATGCAGCTCTGCAGATTGTACACTTTCCGTCTGTGCACTTGTGCCTTCACCTCCGTCTGTGTCCTGCACTCTTCGAGGACACACAGCAGCCGTTACAGGTAGGTGCACTGAAGTGAAGGGCTGTCCTTAGCAGAGCCAGTAAATAAGACAATGCTAGAAGCAAGGCACAACTGGTTCGTGTAAGGCTTTAATCAAACAGCAATGAAACTATAAAGGCCAGGTAATAGAACAATAATGCGGATGCCCCCCTACCACGACAGTTAAAGGGCATGCTCAACTCTGGTGCCACTGACCGGCACTGGCACAGTAATTATGATTGGCCCACTGCAGTGACTGGCAAGTCAACCTCAGCGCAAAAGCCACCAAAAGACATTACCCAGAGAAGGCTACTCGAAGGTGTGAAAGTCAGGGATTCAAATCAGGGTGGCTTAATAGGAGGGTTCTAGCCCCTGGCCTGCAGGGTCAATTGTCTTTTATTTCTTGTGCAAGACACTGTACTCTACTTCTCTCCAATCAAAGGGAGTAAAGCTGTTATGAACAAGCATCTCAACCAGGGGTAGAAATAAATAAATGTATTCCTACTCGCATCTTGCTATAGAAACCAGAGATAATTCCATGCACGATGGGCCATTTGAATCATACACAATTGTTATCTTACCACCATACAAACTGTCCAGGATAAAGGAGTATTCACAAGGAAGATTGATATTACATAGTTACATGAATAGTTTTTGCACCCACTTTATCGATTGTCACATGTTTTTCCTCCAGGAACATCCACCTACCTTAATGTTTTCTTTTTTGACAGATTTTGACTGGTCAATAACCAATGACTTCATATTGTCTGCATCCTTGGACTGTACTGCAAGGGTTTGGGATCCAGCATCTGGACAGTGCTTACGTGTTGTGAATGACAATCATACCTGTGGTGTGACAGCATGTAGATTTCAACCTGTTAACAACAACATGCTAGTTGTATCCTTTTGAACATGAATAGTCTGTGGAATGTCTGTGCAAGAAGCATTTGTTTAAGTAGCGAAGAATTAGTGATTATTGGAGACTCTTGGTGAAAACGATCTTGTGGGCTTTGCCAGAGAGAGAATCAATATCAGCTCTGCCACCAAAAATTGTTTGCTCATGGATCGCGCCAGCTACCATTGATTAAGTACTGAATAGCTAAGCCTCCAGGTCTGATTTCAATATCTGCTTATGTCGTGAATGTACATTTTAACTGTAACTAAATATTATTTTAAAGTTGAGTATGGATCACAAATTTGACAACAAAGTCTCGCACATTTGAACATAATCTACAATTTTGTTATAAACACTTTTACTTGATTAAACATTAACTGGAACTTAATATTACAACTAGTTGATCTCTAACTGATTTAAGTAATCGAACACGTGATTCTGGCTTAGCTTTAATTTCATTCTTAAGTTACTTAGTTGCATTGAACACGCGGTCAGCAAAGAAGCACGTTTGTAGCGACAGTTAGCTTACGGACAGTACAGCCAGTGTTTTACACACAGTTCATGCCTTTTGACCGAGCGAGGTTTTACCCTTCAGGTACGATCGTCTTATTTTGCATGATTTTCATTTTCGTTCCTTTGTAATGCAATAGAAATCGCTTTGCTATACGCCCCAAATATGATTGGAATGTAGTCTTATAAATCGTTCGTTTGTACTTAATGTTCAGAATTGCTTCTATTAAAAGCTATTAATAGGATTTCCTTGGCTCGGTCATTGTCTGCCGGGGTGCTTACCAAAGTTTGATCATTGATACATGTAAACTTAATATGTTACTTCGCTGATGAGAAGAAGGGCATTGCAGTACAAAATTAATACTTCAAAAAGGGGATAAGCTTAATATATAAAGTTTTAACTCCCAATAAATGTGATGTAATGGGAAAAGTTAATGTCTATACATTTGTTTGCTTATTACGTGGCTCCAAGCTCAAAGAACTCTTTGTTGCAATCTTCTTCTGTAAAATCGGTAGTATGACAATTCTAAGCGTTTTCAAAGAAGAAAACTTCGTTTCATTTTCCATGACCTTATACCGCTGGAGGAAAACAATACCAACAACAACAACAACAACAACAACAACAACAACTGGCAAGGGAAGCAAACATGCAAAAATTGTGACGAATTTTACCAAAACTTTGTTGATGAGCATTTAGCTTTTTTGTACTTCACTAGTTGCCAAATTGACAACTTGTTCAGAAAAATTAGACGCCAAAATGTTTTGTTTGTTTGTTTGTTTTTTTTCTTTCACTCACCTTGGCTACCAAAATGGGCATTATATAATCCGAGATTTATTTTGAGAAAGGAACACATAGACATTTTATGCTTGTGACTGGACTTGTCAATTTAAAACGCATTTTCCTTAATGCAGGAAAAAGACTGGAAACCAGAAGGGGCACTTGCATGTTTTCAACATGTCCACTGGAAAAGGTTATAAGGTGAGGTCTATTTGATACATTCATGTTTCTTTTTTTCTTTTTTTTCTTTTTTTGTATTTTCAAGTTGAAATACGATAATTTTGTTGATACCACAAACTTTGGCACTGAAATTATCATATCTCTCTGTTTCTTTTTGTCAAGAAACTTAATCAATGATTACTGGTATGATGTAATGCTAAGCCTCGTATAATGATTATTAGCTTTCTGATTGGCTCGCTGAATCTCGGTTGCCAGCCATTGTTCTTGTGTTTTGCCCGCAAATGGAAAATAAGTAAGGGAAGTGACTCGCTTATTTTATTTTACTGAAATATTTTTTTCGCCGGTAATGCAAAGTTATGTTGTAAAATATGCCTTCAAATATGCCTTCAAATCGTTAAAATACAGGGGAAATGGATAATACTATCCCGGAAACTACAAATAACCAAAAAAATCCACACGATAAGTACTTCAACTTCCCAGAGTGTAATAGTCTTCTTAATGCGCAACAAATTGAAGGAATGAAGTACTAAGAAAAGCAACAGAGAAACACGATTTTAGGCGTAAAACTTAAGCTTAAGTCGTTGAAATCTTGGTTGTATATTCTAATGAAGAAGTAGAGGGGTCACGCACGACCCAATAAAAAAATAAATTACAGGGCTCGACTTTCAGAAAAGGTGATTCCTCAGTATTGCATTGCGCATCGTTACTGCCAGCGTTATTATATGTGGTTGGTGACGTTGAGGTCAAGTCTGCAGGTACCCAAGTCTGCATACGAGCCAAGGGGCCCATCAGGCCGGAGCTTATACCGGTTTCTTTAGCTAGTACCCCCTTGATGGGATGCTAGTCCATTGCAGGGTTGCCCCCAGCATTAAATTCACCTGTACCCATTTATACGTCTGGCTGGAAAGACGCATTATGAGAGTAAAGTGTCTTTCCTAAGAACACAACGCATTGTCCCCGGCCAGGACTTGACCCGGGATCGTTCGAACCCGGACCATTCCGGAGTCGAGGACACTAACCATGAGGCCACCCCACATGCTGGTAAGCTGTTTTCTAAATGAAGCTTAGGTTGTTATGACGACGCTAAAGGTTTCATCCTGAAACAATCGTTGTAAATTATGTCTAGCGTTCTTGTTCATTTAGTGCTGATTCTCTTTAACAGTGCTGTTAGAACAGGTATCAATAACACTTGGTGACGAGGTGTTCTTTGTGCACGCCGCGTAAAACCGCCAACAGTGTGCAGGTGTAGCTTGGATTGGCATACTAGTAAACGACTTTTTTTATCACTACTTTTGGCCATGCGCACGGTGTTGGTGTACATTCGCTAATCATTAACAAATGTCCAGCTTTTACTCAAATATTTTTGTTATGGACGGAATAAAAACGGAAACAATCGCAGTCATAGATGCTCTGTTATATCAGCTTGTGGTGTTGCCGTTTGAATCTCTGTCTTTTGCCGAGTTAGCGAGGAATGAGGAGAAACGTTCACACGACTTACTGAAATTCTCGTAGGGGGCGTTACATTTCAATCGCAAACGGTGCAGAGTTTGTTGCGTTTACAGCGTTTGCAGCGTTTACAACGTGTCTAACGTGCGTTTGGTTTCCTAGAGTAAATCGTGCCAAACGTTCCGTTTCTATCGTTCGTTTCGTTTGGAACGTTTAGTTGCTATCGTTCGTTTGGTTCTAGTCTGCTGGCAGCCGGTTTTTTCTCTAAGAGTCACTAGGACGAGCGTTTAGTCATCGCGAACGCAAATTACGTTGGCCGTGTAGAGAAGAAGGCGTGACAGGGTCGTATGGCCGAGTGGGGAAGAAGGCGAGGCGAGAAAAAGTGTTTATCTTCTCGTGCGTGCCGCGCCCATGTCTCGTTCCATTCTCCTTTAGGCTAAATTAGTCTCTCCTTATAATCCCTGCTGAAATTTCGAGGGAAAAACAGACTGCCAGCAGTCTAGTCAGTCTTCCAAGTACCATTTTCAAGCGTTGTAAATTTACTTAAAACATTTTGCACGTTTTTACAATGCATTCTACAGTCTGCATTTTGTACTGAACGAATTTTGAACATTATATTCATTAATTAAAATTTAATCTACGCGTTGGAAGAAACGCAATTTGTTCTTCTTAAAATATGTAAAAATGTACATTCGTTGGACATATAAATGGTGCCTAAACTGTGCCAAACTGTCAAGTATGTATGCAAATTCTGGGGGTATACCTCATGGGCGAATGTCATAAATGGAACAAATTAATTAACTTTTCTGTATTCCTTGTTCTAAACAATACATGGACGTCACAATTTCACTTAATTACCACACTATCATGTATCACAAAATTCACCATTGCATTTATCAAAAACCACATCACAAATACATGTATCCACATTTCTCATCAAATCATCCACAACACATTTTCACAGGCATCATCAAGACTGAAACAGTACGATACAGCAGACTGTCAAAGACCAAAGACGACTACAACTTCATACACAGACTGTTTACTTTGCGACTTAATGCGCTAGATTACCCCAACAAACTTATTACAGCAAACTCTTTCCCATGGTTACCTTACTACAATCACAAACGACGACGACTTACCAACAAAACACACCGCTACAATAACAAACCTACAATCTACTACCGTAGCAAATACAACAAACATGCTCGAACTGACAAAATTGTACGTCACATCCTACAAAAATACCACAACATGCATATCCCCAAACTCACCAAAGCTTACTGCAACACCGCAAAACTCCACACTATCCTACTTACTAACAAACTCCTACACTCAAAAATTATCAAATCTTAATAATTTTTATACTCGACAACTAGTCTACACAAAAATTTTTTTTTACACTTGTTATACTCCAATTTCAATAATTTATTGATACTAATATGATCAAAACATACACATTGACGTGTGTCTCAAGTTATTTTCAAGATAACTTGCATTCAATATGAAATGAAAATCACTACAAAATTACCACTGATATGGTATAGACTTCCTTGATATTCTTTTATTATCAACTGAATTGTATTTTAAGACTACAATTGACCTCAAAACCACTACAGATATGTTTCACATTGTAATTTCAAAAAATCAACTTAAGTCTAATAGCCTCTATTAAAAAGTTCTGATGTTCTTTATCCTGGTTTATTTAAATCATATTCAAAATGAATTCTAATTTTTAAACATCTTTCATTCATAATTTCAAAGAGAACACTTCGACTTAGCACATTAGCTTACATGTGTGTTGTGATGAATTTTTATCAAAATTCGAACTCGTTATAATTGTAATAATTTTATACCTATACTCCCCTTATTACGGAGTACAAAACATTCCACACAATTTTAATCTAAAACTATCTTTCTGTTACTTATAATTAAGCTTAAGCTTATTCGCTTTGTGTTGTAAATAAAATTATACAATGGCCATTTACATAAATCGATAATTCATATCAACTCTCTGTAGACCTGAATTGAGTTTATACATTCCAACATCCAATTACGAAATCACTAAATCTCTACAATGCAATAACTATCAAACAGATCAGTTTACGATGTAAAATTCATCTGACTCACCGCTCTGCGCCATGCTTTTCAGCCGGCTTTCGATTCCTCAGACGAAATAGAACGTAACATCTCATACAATAAATCCTCTCTCAACGACGTTCGATTGTCCACCGTTAACATTTACTTTCTTTTTGCTACGCCTAGCACACATCGTTATCTCCTTCATCTCAAGATGTACTTTGTTTTTTCCACAACTCAGAGGTAGAAATTTCTTTAGGTACAACAGTACGAATAAACTCCTTTCAACAATTCCCAAGGACAATCGCGCGCGCGCTACCAATACGTAATAAAGATCACGCAATGCGCTCACGCCATAATGACGTGGCCGTCCCAGATAAGGATCTTTCCACTTCGCTGATTTGCAACACGAAGCGCAAAGACGGCAACAAAAAAATTTCTATTGAATTATTTTTAAGCTGAACGACAAAACAACGACCTACAAAAGCTCAATAAGGTATCTGTCAATGTTTCCTTTATTTAATTATTAACATGCCCCTCCCCCCACCCCGTTACATTTTATTTCCCTTACATCGCTTTTCCAGTTAATCTACATCAACAAACTTCACACCAATTTTGCACTTTTTTAGTGTTATTTTTAACTCTCAATTTCAGAGTCTATTTATTTTATTTACTTAATTATCCTCCTCCTTATCATCTCCACATTTTGCCCGAATAAGTTCCAAAGTATATTTCTAATTTCTCCAATAAGTTCTGCTATTTTTCCTGTTTTCTTCAACAAGGACTCGGCACGAGGATGTCGGGCATTGACCTGGTACCAGGTTAGAAACATCCTCGCTCGGTTGTGCTTTGCCCCTGACGACTCGCAACCATTAGGAGCCTTGGTGCCGATGCATCCTTCTCTCCTTTGCCCGGCCGGATGATTTCCATTTCTTTCCATCTATTAGCATCTCTAAACTTCGTTTCCTCAACTACCACTCATCAATCCAATTCCTTAAAATAAAATATGTTGAATTTGCTCATGTTAATATAAATTTGAATGCCTCTATATTTACTCCCCATCTATACCACAGAATTAAATAATTTAAATGTATAGTTTGTATTCCCCCTCTACATAATTAATTTTTAAAAACCAGTCCCAGACCCTCAAGGGGAGACATACCCCCACCCCCTGCCCAACCCACCCTCCAACCCTTTTTAATAAACTCGCATGAAACGAGTTTTAACCCTGCCATATTCCTCAGCAAGCCTACCATGTTCATCAACAGCCAGCATTTAAGGCCATAAGTTTAAGATTAGTTATAATAATTTTTTAATTTTTTTAATTTTGTCTATGTATCCCCTAACACAGTGTATCATCACACTCCTCACAACCAACAATCAAGAACGAAAATGATGTTAAAGATTTCTTTCTTCTTGTCAGTGTCCTTTACCTCCCTACAACCAAATATCAAGAACGAAAATAGAATTAAAGGTTTCTTCCTTTTTGTCAATGTCCTATTCCTCCCTGCAGCCAACTATCAAGAACGAAAATATTAATAAATATTGTTTTCTTTCTATCGATATCCTTTTCCTTCCTACAACCTTTGTTTGTAAACCAAACCCTAACCTAACCCCCAAAGAGCTTTTTCTCAACCCTTATCTGAAACTGACCCCAAGAAATCTATTTACCCTACTCCCAAACCCTACTTACAACCCCTTTTTCCATCCCAAATAATCAACAACATTTTCATCCAACCTTTTAATAGCTGTAATACAAAGCTGAAAAACAACCTTAAAAATAATCTAGGATCAGGAAAACTTACCCCAGACCAGAATTTTATCTACCCTGTCTATTAATACCCCCTTTTTTACTTTTTTACAGCTAAAACAATTATGGAACTAGATCACATCCCTATTTTACAGTTTTTTAACACCCGTATATGGCAATTATCAAGACAACAAATCAGTAATGAACGCCTACAACTTTTTCACTTACTTAACGGAGAAGTCTTCTATTCAATCCAAGCCTGGCCCACCGACATACAGCAAATTTTCTGGAACAAACCTACAGGAGACAATGACACCTTCAAACTTTTGTTGTTTTTCATTGGCAATGGTTGCTCCCCGGAAATTATAGCAAAATGGATCCTAACCTCACAACATTGGACATCACATACCAAAGGAGAAAAGGGAGCGAGACAAATTAACTTCATAGTCCAAAACCTCAGTTCTAAAGGCCACATATGGTTCTATTTTGACCTTCACCACAGCCTATGGCTATACCTAAATGGAGAAAGAAGAGTTTCAATCAATTCTTAATCACTTGTAAATTGTACACAATACTAGGTAACTATGTTTTTAAATTATGCAACCACCACACATACTCCTTAGGTATATAATTTTACCAGGTGATCAAATGAAAAAAATGATTAAATTGTTCTACCTTCACCCTCTTATAAATTTATCACCCTGGCCCATCCCAACCGCCTTGCTTTCCTTTCCGTATCAACATTTTAACCCCCCCCCCCCCCCCCTTCCTTACTGCATGCTCACATTTACTTTGATATGACACTTGAGTGTTAATGTTGTTTTGTTCTGGTTTTTGATTTGTTTGTTTGTTTGTTTTTTTGTTTTTTGTTTTTTGTTTTGTTTTTTGTTTGTTTTTTTTTTATTATTATTTATTTATTTATTTATTTATTTTTTCCTGCCCTTATCTGAAAGCTGTTTTGCCTAATTCCAAACCCCTTTACCCCCTTTCCCAAGCCCTGCAGCTAGCCCTAATGAACCATTTTACCCTTTTCACAAACCTAAATGTATACAATTCACTCCAAAAAACCTTTATACCTTTTCAAAACCTTATAGCCCTAAATACACTTTTACAAGTTTTTTTTTTATTACTTTTTTTATCGATCATTTATTTTTAATTATTATTTTTATTTCTTACTTTTTACAATAAAATGTTTCTAACCCTTACTTTTCATACCTTACTTTTCATTCCATTTAGCACTTATGATTGCTTTCAGTTAACCTATTGACATTTCTTTATTTTATTTCATTTCATTTTACTCCTTCTAATCTGTTATTGAGCTGGAGAGTGCTGTGTTACAGAAGTCACTCCCTCAATTAATCATTGACATTTAATTTTCATTTGATTATTGTTATACATATACATACCCGCCCACACATACACAACATTTCCTTTTACCCACTGATTTCTTATCAGTGGAGTGGGAACCCTGCTTAGGGATTCCATTTTCAACACCTATAATGCCACAAAGGTTGCTAGTCTTACTACTGAAAATATATTAATAAAACGAAAAGATAATAACTTACAGGGCTCGACTTTCAGAAAAGGTGATTCCTCAGTATTGCATTGCGCATCGTTACTGCCAGCGTTATTATATGTGGTTGGTGACGTTGAGGTCAAGTCTGCAGGTACCCAAGTCTGCATACGAGCCAAGGGGCCCATCAGGCCGGAGCTTATACCGGTTTCTTTAGCTAGTACCCCCTTGATGGGATGCTAGTCCATTGCAGGGTTGCCCCCAGCATTAAATTCACCTGTACCCATTTATACGTCTGGCTGGAAAGACGCATTATGAGAGTAAAGTGTCTTTCCTAAGAACACAACGCATTGTCCCCGGCCAGGACTTGACCCGGGATCGTTCGAACCCGGACCATTCCGGAGTCGAGGACACTAACCATGAGGCCACCCCACATGCTGGTAAGCTGTTTTCTAAATGAAGCTTAGGTTGTTATGACGACGCTAAAGGTTTCATCCTGAAACAATCGTTGTAAATTATGTCTAGCGTTCTTGTTCATTTAGTGCTGATTCTCTTTAACAGTGCTGTTAGAACAGGTATCAATAACACTTGGTGACGAGGTGTTCTTTGTGCACGCCGCGTAAAACCGCCAACAGTGTGCAGGTGTAGCTTGGATTGGCATACTAGTAAACGACTTTTTTTATCACTACTTTTGGCCATGCGCACGGTGTTGGTGTACATTCGCTAATCATTAACAAATGTCCAGCTTTTACTCAAATATTTTTGTTATGGACGGAATAAAAACGGAAACAATCGCAGTCATAGATGCTCTGTTATATCAGCTTGTGGTGTTGCCGTTTGAATCTCTGTCTTTTGCCGAGTTAGCGAGGAATGAGGAGAAACGTTCACACGACTTACTGAAATTCTCGTAGGGGGCGTTACATTTCAATCGCAAACGGTGCAGAGTTTGTTGCGTTTTACAGCGTTTGCAGCGTTTACAACGTGTCTAACGTGCGTTTGGTTTCCTAGAGTAAATCGTGCCAAACGTTCCGTTTCTATCGTTCGTTTCGTTTGGAACGTTTAGTTGCTATCGTTCGTTTGGTTCTAGTCTGCTGGCAGCCGGTTTTTTCTCTAAGAGTCACTAGGACGAGCGTTTAGTCATCGCGAACGCAAATTACGTTGGCCGTGTAGAGAAGAAGGCGTGACAGGGTCGTATGGCCGAGTGGGGAAGAAGGCGAGACGAGAAAAAAAGCCGTCTGCAGAACTCTTTTAATGTTTTCAAATCCTCCGTCAGCCAGCAACGGAGTACCTGATTGGTCAATATGTGCCCGATGACAGATAGTTGACAGAAGGGTAAACAGAGAGTTATAAGTTTCACGCAAAGTTTCACGCAAAGCATAACAAGACGAGAGATGCAAGTCATGCAATGGCACGGATCATCCCGGTCATCAAGACGCGATCGTCTCGGAGAAGCTTAAACTGTTGAAAATTAGTTCTTTTTAAGGCTGAACAGAAACAAGTTGTTGTGGGTGTCCTTAATACAAACGCTTGACTCTCTGGTTCTGAAGTAGGAGTCTTGACGGCCTTTGGTTTTTCTCCGGACGTTGAAGAGTTCGATTTACGCTTCCAGCGTTGCTGAGTCTCGCAGTCAGCGGAAGAAGTTGCTTCAACATCGGCTACGACGGGGTTTAAATTAGCCTTTAAGAAACGGGCTAGCTCAACGGCGTTCCTAATTATTAACGCACACTTCGGACAGACTCTTGAGAAATAACTTGGATTGGAAACGGGCTCAGAAGTCCCAGATCTTCAGATAAAAATTAGTCCAATGTGTTGAATTCTGTCACCTTTTTGTCCTTTAAATGTTCACCTACAAAGCCAACAACAGCAATCTCCAGAGCACGACACGTCTTCGGTTTAACTATGGAAGAAAGGTTCTTAGGCTCGACTTGCGAAATTCGCCCGATAAGCATAAAGTAAAAGTTTTGAACAACGGATCATGATACTCCCGCGAGAAAAATTGATTTGGAGAAGTGCCATATTTATTTTAATTCTATAGCATCACAATTTCTTGGCTTTTTCCACTGGATGACCTGGATGGTTTTCGATTTATTTTTTTTCTTTTGTTGATACCTGACAGTGAAAACGATCTATTAGTTAATTAGATTATTTTGACAAGTGTGAATGTCCTCAACAACATGAGAAAAGTCTGCAGTCTGTTTATCTTCTCGTGCGTGCCGCGCCCATGTCTCGTTCCATTCTCCTTTAGGCTAAATTAGTCTCTCCTTATAATCCCTGCTGAAATTTCGAGGGAAAAACAGACTGCCAGCAGTCTAGTCAGTCTTCCAAGTACCATTTTCAAGCGTTGTAAATTTACTTAAAACATTTTGCACGTTTTTACAATGCATTCTACAGTCTGCATTTTGTACTGAACGAATTTTGAACATTATATTCATTAATTAAAATTTAATCTACGCGTTGGAAGAAACGCAATTTGTTCTTCTTAAAATATGTAAAAATGTACATTCGTTGGACATATAAATGGTGCCTAAACTGTGCCAAACTGTCAAGTATGTATGCAAATTCTGGGGGTATACCTCATGGGCGAATGTCATAAATGGAACAAATTAATTAACTTTTCTGTATTCCTTGTTCTATACAATACATGTACTCAAAGTAGAAATGAAACGAACGATAGAAACGAAACGCACGATAGAAACATTGCAAACGATAGAAACGATCCAAACGATGGAAACGAAACAAAGCAAACGAACGATGCAAACGTTTTCACATGCAGGACGAAACGCTAATGTTTGAAGTTGAATTTCGAACCAAAACTTTGGTTGAAGAATATGGATGTAAAGCTAGAAAATCAGTTTAACTCTGATGATGTTGACTTTCTGTGAAAAATACTTATTGGACTTGATTCTGCAACTCTTGTGCACCTTGATTTTCAAGACTTTTGTCTCAAAATTTTAACTTCAACGGAAATAATCCCAAAAATTTCAAACGCGTTCACTCCTTTTTTTAACGTTAATTTCATGTATGGTGTTTTCATTTTGTTTTCAAGTAAAAGTAAGTAGATATTCAGGAATTGTTTCATTAGGAGATAAATGCACATATAATTTACTTTCCTTTTATAGTGTCAGATTGTTCTAGCTGTCCTTGAATTTTATACTCCACCGTGTTTTTAGCGTTACATATTTTGTTACGGCTCTGTACACCAACACCGTGCGCATGGCCTTTTTTTTATTTTTTATTTTACGTTACTTGAACTGAACGTGACAAATTTTCATATCCACGTCCCTTTTGATCAAGCATGTTACAAAGGATCTTTGCGTAGTAGTCTTGCCGATGTCTAATTTACCACAACTGAAATGTACAATTTTGCAACAAGTTCCGGCTGTATGCTTTCACAAACACATGGTGTATGTTTAAGAAACCAGTCACAATCGCCAGTGACGTTTATGCCCGTGTTCTATTTTAATCAGATACTGCACGTACCCACTAACGAGCAGTAAAATTATCTTCTTCAAGACCTACGTCTAAGAAATACTTTAAGAACCTTATTGAAAAACAGAGCTGAGCTCTCTTAACTCTTTGGGAAGATCATTCCAGTCCTTCGCAGCAGCATACTTAAACAGACTGTCACTCACGCAGTGACGTTTATATCCGTGGTTTATGCTAATAAGTTGCTGTATAAGGAATTTAATGAACCTCGTATAAATACTGCATTACGTTTAATAACTCTGTCGCTAACGCCAGTGACGTTTATGTCCTTGTTTTATTCTAATAAGTTACTGTATAAGAAAGGTGATCACATCACGTTTCATTAAGATTTAGCTTAAACTTATTGTATGACGACAGAACATCTGAATTGGCGAGTTCTCGAACAAGAACGAGCTCCAACAAGAGCGAAACAGCTGTCCACAGTTGCGATCCTGCTTTATCGGTTCTGGTCATGTTGGTGTCTCGAAACGTTTTTCACGTAGCATCAGCCTTGCAGTTTATTGCCTTTATATACACATATTTTTTTGGCTGATCAGATCTCTTGTAGATCCTACGTTGGCAGCATTTATCGTGTGCGGTCCCTTGCAGTTTATAGTTCTCGAATATTTAGGAAGAGGAACTATTTGAGCTAAAGTGGTCCAACTGGTTGTGTTGTCGTCACAGGAATCTTTTTCCTAGCTCGGTTGCTTAAAGAAACGTCTCGGAAGAAAATGGAAAAGTCAGCATGTGTAATGCCGCCGCAGCCCAACCCCGAAAACGTTGAGGAGCTTCGTTCGACTTACATCGCTAATTGTGTCTTCAACAGTTTTCTGTCCTATACCGCCATCATGTTGAACATTGTAACAATTCACGCGATAAGAAAAACGCCGTCGTTGCCAAAGACTTTGAAAACATTGCTCTTGAGTCTTGCTGTTTCTGATGTTGGTGTTGGTTTATTGGTTCAGCCGTTTTTCGTCTCACTTATAGTAGAATGGTTGCAACAAAACAACACTGGTTGCATCACCAATTTAGTTTTTATATTCATTGTAAATGTGTTTTCCTTAGTCTCTCTCTTGGGTGTTGTGGCTGTGAGTGTAGACAGATTCTTAGCTATTCATCTTCACCTCAGGTATCAGGAGCTTGTGACTCACAAGCGTGTTGTTGTTGTGGTGATCTTAATTTGGGTGATGAGTGCATTTCTTCCTTTGACGTTGGTTTGGATCCCGGCTAATAAATTCACACTTGTCAGATTGGTTATTGGAGTTAGTGGTATTGTTCTTACAACAGTGGCTTACATCCGGGTTTATTTAGCTGTAAGACACCATAAGGGTGAGATTCAAGCCGTGCAAGTACAGCAAGTAGCAGAGAATAGCGAAGTGGCAAATCTTATTGGTCTCGTTAAATCTGCAGTCGGCGTATTCTACATATATCTTGTGTTTTTGATTTGTTATTTGCCTTACTTTATCAGTTTGGCCTTCTTCAACATTAGTGGCCCCAGTATCACCTCGAGGAGTTTTTGATTTCTTCATCCACGGTCATGTTCGTAAACTCGTCACTGAATCCAGTAGTTTACTGCTGGAAGATGAGACACATTCGACGGACTATCATAAAAGTGCTACAGAACTTGCCATGGTTCAGAAATCGTGCATCGCATTAATCTTGAAGTTCATTACTTCAAGCTCCGTTTTATTATTATTGAATCCAGAAATTTACTGCCTGAGGATGTAACATGTTTGGGAATTTGTCATGGACATCTTGGAAGTACAGAAGGTTTACGTCACCTGCTATAAACAGTGACTTGAAAGAACTACAGCTGTTTGAAATTGAATTTTCTCCCTCTCAAATTCTTTGGTATTTTCATTCTTTGGGTAATTTTAATTTGATGTAGTTTCCCAGTTTTTCCTAATTTTTGGTATAGGTTTCCTACATATGGTGCCACGCTTAACGTTGTAATTAAATGTTGTTGATAGTATTGTGAATAAACATAAGAATATTCCAATTGAAGTTTTATGTTATTGATATTGATCGTATTTTGATTACTCCTAGCGGTTTTTTTTTATCCTCGGCTTTGCTTTGTGTTATAGTTAATCGTAAATGGATTGTGACTTCATAATTTTGTAATTACTAGTTTCATTTTATATTTTTATTCCGTCGAACAAGGCGTTACTGCTAGAAAAACTACTAAGTACACTGTACCCTTGAAGATGCGTTAACATTTGTTGCGCACGCCACACACGAAGTACTTTGCAGAGAACCTCGCAGCATTTTCCATCAAATAACCAGGCTAAAAGTGCAATTTCAGGAACATGTATGCTCTCTCGCATGAGTACATTTAGAAATGAAATGTAACAAAGCATTTGTCAGATGAAGGAGGGTGTATTTTTGTAAGGTTAGCCCAGTCCACCACATTTGAATCAGTTATTTTGCAATTTGCATGATTTATGAATTGAGTTGATTTAGAATGGCGTTTGCTGAAACGACGAACTACTGTCGCATTATCCGACTCGGCAAGTCGAGCTTATGGTAGAGTCGAAACAATTAGTTTGAGTCGAGCTTAATTGTAGCAAACTTTTCACCATTCATGCGCCATTTCAAAATTGATAGGCTCGACGAATGAAGTTCGACTAAGACTCGACGTTTCCTAGACCTTAGTCCGTTGAGTCCCGTCTATTGGACCGCGTTAAGGACGGTGCCTACTTTTGTTAGTGCGCACACGCTCTGCGCATCACGCAAGCCATGGTTTAAGCGCGCGCGCGCTGGGGTTGACATTGACGCAATCAACTACGCCACCAAGCACACGACTAAAATTAAAGCAAAATTTTTCTACGGTGACCAAGTCGATTATATTGAACCTGTACTTAAACCAGGGAGACCAGAATAGCAGCATATCGCTAACCACTAACTGTTAACGTCTTCCGGCTAAAAATCTAGCTGTTATCTTTCGAAAATTACACTGAAATCCAACTGCAAACATGTACCTGCAGATGGCGTAGTGCGCGCGCAGACACGCAAATGTCGTACTTACTGGGGAGGTGACAGGACAAAATGTAACGGGCACCGTAAAAGTTTTCAAAAAAGATCAATAACTTTAAAAAACGTGTGGTTACCCCTGAATTTTTTGATGCGAAATGGAAGCGGCAAGCCTATTCAACATGTGATTAGTTTCTGGTCGTGAGCAAAAGGTATTAAGATGAAATCCGCTGGGGACTCGAGCAATTTTTAGAGCCAGTGGACAAAAATCCCATAATACCATGCAAGCCCATTTGTAGGCCGACGAGTGTTTTCAGTGAACTTCTGGTCGACTCTGCGATGGCTTCCCCTGGCAAAAAGTCATTAGTGTAAGTATTTTGCTTTATTTTATTTTAGTTTGACTACCGCCTTGCCCCGTAATCTAAATACGAAACGTAAGATTTCGTTTTGTAGTTCGACAAGCCGGCCAATGTTGGGGCTAGTTGGATTCATCACCATGTGCATCACTGCCGTAGCTAGTAACAGGCCAACCGAGGCACTTGCCTCGGTCATTTCTTTGGCTTTTGTTGTTTATAGTCCTCATAAAACTAATACCTAGGTAGGAAGAGAACTCAACCATGGACTGATTGCCTCAGTCATAAGTTATTCATAGACATTGCCTCAGTCAAAATTTTTTTCTGGCTACGGCCCTGGTGCATGCATGCTAATTTTGTGTACGCATTTCATTTGTTACAGAAACAACACAACCCAATATCTGCTAAGCCTTAACGGAAAAGTTAAAGTATCAAATCAGAAGCTTCGAGCTGTGGATGCATTCAACAAAGGGATGAGATTACGAGACATTGCTTGTGAACTTTGTGTCCAATTGCCAACCGCAGAAGTTTACCTGATCGATTCGTTAGTAGCTGGAAAAGATCTCGATCACGAACGGCTGGGAGAATATCTTCATATTACAAACGAACACTTTCTTGTGCTACGAGATGAGTTGCTTGTTAAACCTCGCCTAAGTATGGTGAAGCAATCCTATCCCAGCTTCTCATACAATCAAATACGCTTCGTGTTGGCTTGCCTGATCCGCGATCTGGAGGTTTGACTATCGATCCGCTGCTTTGAGAAAAAAAGCACTTGAATTTTAAAGTACATTAAAAACTTTGGCCTCAGATTTTATTAAAACTATTGTTATTCGTTTATTCTTACAATAAATAGTGTTTATTTTTCAGACAAAACTGTATTTCTCTGTGTTTACTTTTGGCGGGAAAAGTGGCTAATAATTGTTAACGTCGCGCCAGTTGAGCGGGAAACTTTGGTCAATGGGATATTGTGATTAAAGTCCATTTAAGCGAAAAATATAAACAAAAGCAAATATTTACGAGAGAAAGAAAGAAAGAAAAATATAAGCGATAACAAACCCGAAATTTTTACTAGAGTAAGAGAAACGTTTTCCTGGCGTTTTGGAAAATCATGCCACCAGGTTTTTGTAGTTCATGCGGGCTGCAAGCTGCAGAATTAAGAATGGAGTTATGCTCACAGTGTCGATGGAAAAGGCAACACAAATGCATGGTCAAAGGCTGTAAAACACCAGCGTCCAAAGTGAATCTAAAAAAGATACCTGGAAGACTTACACAGGCAACAGAGGCTGTAAGGGGAAAAATTTTATCCCAATTTGGGATGACCCCAGATGTATCACAGTGCTGCAAGGCATGTTTTATAAAGTTACACAGAGCGACTACAGAATTTGCCAATGCTCAGCAAAAAATTATCTGTAAGAAAGGGCGGCCCTCTGTACCCTATGAGCATGCTTCAACAAAAACTAAAATACGGATTGAAAAGAAGGCAATGGAATTGTTTCATGACAATATTAACACTCTCAAAGAAAGTTACAATCAAATCTCTGGAGGTTGTGGGAGCACTCTCCTTGATATCACATTGAAGGCTGCCAACATTCCAACAGTAGCAAACATTAGTGAGGTAAAAGCCATATTTTTCTTCTGCCAAAATCTTACAAGGGTCCCCTCTCTGATATAGCCCCCTCCCTTGGGGTAGGGGGCTATATTTACCCCTGAAAACACAGTTCTTGAACAAGCTGCTTTGCTAATACTTTGAACAACCACTATTTCAAGTAGAAGAAACCATTTATACACTACAATTTAGGCTGGTACAATTTTGGTACTATATCCAAGGACCACAACATGACATTCCCAAAAGGGGCAAAACTGTTAACCTATTTAAGGACTGAAATGCTCAAAGACCATACCCTATCCTGCAGGACATACCAATATAGCACATATATGGGAGTAACCTAGCCCCTTCCCTCTTATTTGGTACTTTAGATACATATTGCATTTTTGAGAACAAATGAACATATGAAAAAATTGAAAAGGTACTGTCTATAACTAAATATCATGCACACAAATGAGTAGTAAACTGATACCCTGATAGTAGTTGGCATAAAATAAAATAAAGGCTTCTCTCCACTGAAAATACAAAACTCCCTCTTGTCAAAACAAAGCAATTCCAAGGTTACAATGTCTGTTTTTTATTACTGGATTTTTTGTGTCTGCGAGTTATGTAACAACAGTTCAGTTAAAGTACTCTGCATTGCAATTTTTGGCCACAGGTTTTCATGGGTTGGGACTGTTGCAAACTGATTTCTCCTTGAAGTTCTTTCATATAGCATTCTGTTGTGTTCAAAACATCTATTCGGAACATTACTGATGTACATGACATATTCATATATTGTTTTCACAGTCCAAAGCAGACACTAACATCATCCAAGGTCTCTCGTTGGCTTACGCTAGTACAAGCTCCTCAAAGGAAAGAGTACAAATTCTCAGTTCTGTGGCACCGCACCTTGATAACAAAACCCTAAAGGAGAATTTCAGTCACATGAAAGATGGCCAGGAGGTCTCTTGTTCCTCGCATGAAATAACAAAAGCTCGCCTTCACTACAACCAGCATGGGGCAGCTGCAACTGCATCTGAGGAGAAAGAAACAGCAACAATGCGAACCAGTCCAGAACAGTTGGCCTTCCTTGTTCAGTTCTTACACAGCCCAGAATGTACAGAAAGGTCCTCATACAAAACAGCTGACTGCAAGGGAAAGAAGAGATCTTGGCTTAGTGACATTCTTGGTGGTGGAACACAGCCAGTTCTTCACCTAAAACATAATAAGGAAAAACTGTTCAGTATGTACCATAAGAAATGTGAGGAAACGGGCGAAAAAACCAATTGGACGAACTCTATTTTACAATGGGCTGACAGCTGCAAATTTCCATCAACTCACAGAAATGGCAGGGCTCTGCAATATTTGTGCAGAAAGTGGGGCAGAAAACTTTGATAGCTTAAACAAGCTAGCCGAAAGATTAGAACTGCACTGGTTACAAAATAATAAAGGACAATGCCCAATTTTTGACATAAAAGAAAGAGCCAAAAGCCTAAAGGGCTATCTGTTGGGTGATTTTTCAAACCACCTAAAAAATCATGATGAATGTGCCAGTCATTGCATGGAATGGTGTTTAAGTGATAAGCCACAGTGTGGTGATGACCACATCAACAATTGCTTAAACTGCAACGAACGGTGGCTTATTGTTGAAGATCTCCGCAATACAGTTGACCAACTAAATTGCCTGTCAAAAGACAAGGACACCTTGAAGTCCGAAATTGGCATCATCGAAGATAACTTGTCAAAATACATTTCGCACCTAATAAGGGGAAAATATCAACGTGACTGTTACATGAAAGAGGTGGCTAATCTAGAACCTGGGCATGCTATTGGTGTAAGTGATTACATGATGAAACTGATGTTTAGACGGTTGTATGAGCCCCAGAAAGATTGGTTTGGGAAAAAAGGAGTTTCTGTTCATGGTGTGATGTTTCTTTACAGGGAGGAAAAGGGAGGGCCCATATTGACAGAATACCATGACACCTTCAGTGAAAATGATGACACACAGAACTGGTTTTTTAGTGCTAGTTGTCTTCAGGAAAGTGCCAAAAGCCTGAAATCCCTTCACCCGCAAATAACATCTTTAACTCTTTGGTCTGACAATGGAGCACATTACAAAAACTCCAGTTTGGTTATATGGCTTCAGCAATTAGAAGAGTTGACCGGAATACAGCTCAAAAGATTTTCTAACTTTGAGGCACAGAAAGGGAAAACAAAACTTGATAGTCACTATGCCACATTAAAGTTTGCACTACGACAGCATATGAAAGAAGGGAACAATGTTCTATGTGGAGAAGACATAGTTGAAGGAACAAAGGTTAGACTAAGGGGTACACACGTTTATCCCATTGAGATCAACAGAGGTGCCGAACCATCAGCTGCAAAAACCCTTAGTGGTATCTCACAGTATGGAGATTTTGAATATACAGGTAATGGAATTGTTATGAGAGAGAACACTGCATTAGGAGAGGGAAAGCTCTACACCAAAGCTCTGTTAAATACACTGGCAAAAAAACAACTTTACAACTACTAATGCATCAACTGGATTTGACCTCAACCTTGCTAAGCAAGTAGCCTGCGAACAGGCTCCCAGCGAGTTCGGAAAAAAAAAAATACGTTGAGCGAGTGGGAGTCGGAGCGTCGTGACTCCGCGAGCGAAGCGAGTGGGACGCGGGGGAGCCTGTAGACATTGTTTTCAATGTACCGTTCCGCCCCTTGGTGATTAGCCTGTTACATATCTGTCCAGGAGATAATTAAACCTGACAAATTTGATGGGTTTCCCCGCGCTGATGAATCGCGCTATTTACCGTAATGATGGTAAATAAAGTAGACAGGCCAAACACGACTCGTACGAGAAAAGGAGAAAACTAGAGCCGTTAGATCGTGCTAGGCGGCAAGTTTTAAGAGGTCTACAATCAGAACTAAGCCGAACAATGGCATATACAACACGCAACACAGTCGACAGACTTGCGCGTAATGAGTTAAATTTAAATCCTGTGGTACTAGAACAATCAAAGGAGAAATCAACCTATACATCGGGCTCCAGGAACATAAGCTCGATCAGATAGCTGCAAGAAACATTAGAATTTCTTTAGACAAGCCTTTAGCGTTCTCGAAGTAAAGCTACGTCTCCGAAGGAAAACTAGGTGGGCAAATATATGACACTCGTGATAAGAATCTACCTACTGTACTTGCAAACAGTTCTAATCATAGCCGGGCCCGGCGTCACAATAATATTTATAGAATGCGGGTAAGCAACACGTTCACAGTAAATGTAATACATTGTATTTTATCCCTTAAAAGAAAATACTTGGAGACTTAAAAACAAATCTTGCAATAGAAATGAGCCAAAACACCAACACATGGCAAATTATTCAAAGAAGCAACACGCAGATAACAGCGGAAATCATGCAGACCTATGACTTCTTAAATTTGCCGCCTAGCACGATCTAACGGCTCTAGTTTTCTCCTTATAACACAATACGAAATGCCTTTCATAAGGGACCGTTCATTTTTTATGGGGGAGGGGGGGCTGGTGGAATTTGGGAAACACCATTTAAAAATCGCATGACCCCCCCTCAGCTTACCAATTTTTTCACATGGCCCCCCCTTATATCAGTCATTTTTTTGGATGACCCCCCCCCCCCCCCCACAAAATATATTTAACCCTCCCTCAAGATTTTACCTTTTTAATATTCTCTATTTTTCCCCTGCTTGACGTTATCGTGTTCACTATGAAGACGAAATTTACAATCCCTATACTACAGAGTGCTCTTCGGTTAAAAAAAACACAAATTAAAAGAAAGAAAAATTAAACTAGCTATACATACTGTACAGTAGCACAGTATGTTTTTGGCATTATGAAGGTATTACCATTCATACTACAGTTGCATCTGTCACTTTCTACTGTATACTATAAAGTCAGCAAAAAAGAAATGTGCCAGCTCGCTCTGAATTCGTTGAAAAAATAAGAGAAAGAAAAATCAATTTCTGATCTTCTGGTTATAGCTCTTCCCGAACATGTTGTGGCTGGCCTCTCAACTTCTTCTTCGTCATCGATGAAGGCAAGAATGACATCACTTGATTCGTCTCTGCCACCAGAGTCAATGCAATCATTTTCATTCTCCTCATCACTGCTGCTTTCGCTTCCACCGTTGTCGTCTTCATCGCTATCGTCCTTATCACTGTCTAGCAAAGGTTCATTTTCAGCTTCATCTGTTTCTTTCAATCCTGTTTGTAGCAGATCAGTTCCTTCAGGATTCATTTGGAGAAGCCAGTGTCTGGTAATTACCTTAACCTTGTCATTTTTGGTGCTCTTCAGACGCTTGTCTAGTCTATGGTGTTTGAGGTATTTGTTTAGTTCTGGCACTCAGAGCTTTTTCAGTTTTGGCAGATCTTCGAAAATTCTTTCCAATAATAATCCTCATAATTTTTCTCCGTCGCCTTCTGTCTTTCCTTTGCCCACTCTTCTCTGTCCTCTTCTTACTGAAACCTACTACATCGAGATGCGTAAAGTATAAAACGAAAAACTTTTGCTTATCAAGAAACGAGATTTGTTGTGCTTTGATGTGCCATATATTACACAGTCTTTGCAATCAAACCACTTCAGCAATGCGGCAGGAAACAGAACAATCACAAGCTCAAGCCACAGGTTAGAGATGAGGTGTACTGCTTCCTGTATCCTGAAGAGTATGCGCTGCCTGAAAGAGCGACAGCGACTTTGACAGCAGCATAAGCGACGAGGAAGAGCTTGAAGAAGATTGGCAGGGAGAACCAATGTTTTAAGAGTTATGTCCAGGATTGAACGCTAATGAGATTCAAACTCCTTATGATAGGCATCACTAAGTGTCCTCATTGGTAAAAAGTCACCAAAACACACACAATTCTGTCCAATATGAAGTAATATGAAAATTTCAAATAACCCTGCCAAACATGAAGTACTAATTAAACAATGCCTGCGTTCAATCCTGGACATAAGTGTGTTTTAACAGCAACTTTATTTCTTCAAGATAGTTTATAGGCCTTTATCAGCTTGCAGGTAGCTTTGGCTATTGAAGTATTCTAGTCAAGCAACTGCTATGTTACCTATATTGTATTTGATAAGCTTTAAGGGAAAAGTAAGAAAAAAAGATTAAAAAATCCAACAATACAGAGAGGAAAATTAAAGAAACCCTTTTTTGTTCATTAAGGCGATTCCTCAGAAATTAAAGTTACCGATGATTTTTTTTAAAACTTTCCTTGAATGTTTTCTACCAAGCACTGTTTCGAAAAACACAATAAAAATGCTGGGTCACCATTCTCACCTCAGAGATGTGACGGGCCAATCTTATTCAATTTATTCCTGTCCTCGTGCTAATCACGTGCTATTCATCGGTCCAAGTTATATTTTGAGGAAGGTGGATGCATAGTTTATTCAACTAATACTTGGGAAAAAACCTGACAGGTAGAAGGTGTCGAGTACATAGAACAATATCATATGAAATGTGTGAAAAAATCACACCATTTAAAACGACGTGGACATAAATTAAAGCGTTCGTATAGTCTTTGTTTTCGCAGTCAATTTGCATTCCAGAGTACGGTTTTTTGCGCGCTTTCACCCATATCTTTTTTCTGTCCGGTAGAATTTTTTATTTTTTTTAATTAAAGAGGATAATATGTACACTGTTATTGTGCGATAAAACATATCATGCTCGTTTAAAAGAAAAGGAACATTTATTTTGTCACCGAACTTAGCTTGAGGGAAATTTCTTTCGTTGTGTACGTGCATGCGTTCATTTGCGGGCGCTAATGACGAATAAATCGTACGCAGTAGGGATTCGCAATGCAATACTGAGGAATCACCTTAAGGTCATTCCCCAGTATTGCATTACGCATCCCTACTGCGCATAGTTTTACGCGTGATTAGCGCGCGCGCATTAGAAAATGGCGGCTTTTTCTTTACGACTGGACCTCGCCGAAGAGGTAAATCGTCATTTTCTCGAAAACGACAACGGTGACCTATCATTTTTTTCTGTCGTTTTGAATTGAGTAGTAAATTTCTCTATGTAAAATAAATATGGGCCAATTCTCAGTTTTGAGAAAAAAACAATCGTCGGAAACGTGAATTTAGCAAGCAATCGTGGTGCTTTTATAAGGATTTATATGGTATAAACGAGGTGCTGTTGCTCCTAAACGAACATGGGGACCCCTCATTTTTATTTCCAAATTTAAGTTCCTATAATATAAACAATCAATTGGCAAAGTTTGAGAAAAATCTCAGTTTAGGTTCTATTTCAGTGGAATGACCTTAAGTTCCGTAGCTTGTTCCGTAGCCTGTTCTGAAGATCAAACACTTGGCTAAACAAAACTGTTTGCACCTTTAATCGCCCCGTAAGTTTCTTTGTTTACAACGCCCTCCATTTCCGTGTGTAGGACGAGTAAAGACCGTTGACGATAAGATCCTTGAAATACAACAAATTTAACGCTGTGAAATTCGCATAGATCCGCCGAGGTACAACCTTGTCTCGAACAGTGAAACACGTGCAAGCTTGGAAAAACATGGGACACTTGTCCAAACGGAAAACTGGTAACTATATCACAAAATACCGCTGTACAAAATCTAATGCGACAGCATTAACACTAATAGATTTAAAAACTTTCTTTGTTTATTTCTGTGGGGATATATTTTTTAAGAAATAGTAAAACATATCCCATCTTAAAGTATCAGTAAAATATTTTAAGTGATCCCCCCTTTTCCCTTATTTTTTTTTAGATAGCCCCCCCTTTAAGGCCGATTTTTTTGGGGTGACCCCCCCCTAAATCCCACCAGCCCCCCCTTTCTCTTAAAAAATGAACGGTCCCTAAAGAAGAGTGAAGCGACAAAAGGTCGAAAGACCGAAAAATAAACGGCAAATCTACAAATGGCACGAACCGTAGGAGTCGTGTTTGGCCTGTCTATTTTATTTACCATCATAGACGCGGCAGCAATTGAAAAATTAGGCTCTTCCCGAAACCAGTCGGTAGAATTCCGAAAACATCGCGCTTCTACCCCACAGTTTCCAGTCATAGCTTCTGCTCACGTTTCAAACCAGAGATATAACGAAAATGTTGCAAAGAATTGATCAAAGCTGCTTCAAATTCGTCGTCAGTGAACTGCACGCGGAAGCCGTTGTTGACAGTCTCGGCAAGATATGCTAATTTACAAACAGTCGTCAAGATCCGTCAATTACTTATCTCAGAGCTGTCAACAGTCATCGATTCAACCAATCAGATCTTGATACCAGGAGCTGGTATCATGGAACGGCGGCATCAATGGAATGTCTACAGGCTCCCCTGCGGACTCCCTCCTCACCAGACCGCTCCCGGCTCGCCTCGCTCGCCCTAGATTACACTCGGTTATCTCGCCCTAAACCCAACAGAACCGGGAGCCTGTTCGCAGGCTACTAAGCAAGTTCCTAATCTGGTTCCAAAAGTTATGAAAGCAAAGGTCACTGTAACACCGAAGAAAATGAGCAATAAAGCCCAGAACAGTGAAAACAACTCACCGCGGCAATGTGAAGAATGCGGCAAAATGTTTTTGCGCACTGGAAACCTTCAGAGGCACAAAGAGTCCAAGACCTGCACTTCCAAAAGTCAGTCATCAAGTCTGGCACATAAACCAGCCAGTTCTACTCTGCAAATTACACTAAGCAAAATTAAAGAGCAATCTATCAGAAAAGAGCCAGAACAAGTTTCTGGACAAAAACAAAAACAATTAGTTCTTGAATTAAAAGGGAGTGCCCAAAGACGTGTTGCAAGCAAAAGGAAAACAGTCAGGTTCACAGACAAACAGAAAGAAATCATGGACCGATGTTTTGACTCTGGTGCAAAGAAAAAGAGTGCAAGGTACACACCTGCACAGTGTCAAAAAGAAATGGAACGACAAATTGGTCCTGACAATGCACGGAGAGAAGCCCAAATAAGGGCATACTTTAGCAGACGCCATGCAAAACTCTCAAAATAGGAGTAATAATATTAAATAGCCCAATAAATATTGCACATTTTTAAAGATCTGAAGGAAAGCCAAAATATAATTTGTAGAAGGCCTACCTTTTCATTGTATTTTTATATATTTTGTGCAGAAAGAATCCCAAAGTTCATAATATGCATTGTAACCAATACATATACATAAACCAAAATGATGAATACATGAGCATAACCGAAATACCGGGGATAATGTACAAAATTTACAAAAATAGAGCAATGAATTGCGGTTTTGCATGTTTAATAGGCAAATACGAGTGGGCTGCCTGTGAAAATTGTGTCCCAAGTGAAACAATTTTGTATTCAAAGGGACTTCTTACCACAACAAAAAAAACAAAGTGGTGTTACTCAGTTTAACATGAAACTTACAGACAAAATAGTTTAAAACCTCAAGGTTCACTAGTCCAAATAAATAGTTGGTACATAACGAGAGTGAGATGTTTTAAAACAAAATGCCGACTTGAACGAAAACTGCAACGTGACTAAACTATGGCGCCACAACGACGGTTTCAGTTCATTCAAAGCATATCGCAAAAACAATGCCATAGAGTCTAAATTAAGGTCAAAGTGTAGCATATAATTCAGTCGTCTAGAAATTGGAAGAAGTTCAGCTTCCTGTTTTCATAAAAATCAAATTAACGATAAACAAGCGGCCTACCTCACAATCGAAACGAACGGTCGCAGTTGACTTGCTCAGGTTCTTTGTATTGCGCCAGTAACATTTGGTGTTGTTCCAGGGTCCACTGTTCCAGTCTCCAATTGAATTTAAAAAGTTGCACAACTTTCTGACGAAGTTTCATGTTGGTACACTTACGGGTTGCATATGAGATCGTTGTGCAAAAATGGTCAAGACATTGGTAGCGCTGATTCGAGGTTTCCTGAGACCTGAAAACAAAGTTTCCATCGTCATTCGCGCCTAAAGTTTTAACCGATGCAAAGCACGTTTTCACATCAAAAAAATACTGCATTGGGCTGTTGGAAGGAGGTAAATGCCAGCTTATATTCGTCGGTATTAGAGCAAAAAAACATTCTCAAAATAGCTAATATACCAAAATTGCATCAACAGGTTACCTCTTGATAACAGTCAAATAAATCTGTTCAATACGGTAGATCGATGACATCTATAACTTTTACACCGAAACTACATGTACAAAACTCGTTAATACATAATATTCACTAAATAAGTTAAGTAGACAAACCTCAAATCACTTACCATTACGAGTTGCGTCCAGTGAATGAGTTGCAAATTGCGGAAATGGCCCTGCTTTTTGAAAACTGGAAGCAACAAAAGTGCCTGCGACCGTTCGTTTCGATTGTGAGGTAGGCCGCTTGTTTATCGTTAATTTGATTTTTATGAAAACAGGAAGCTGAACTTCTTCCAATTTCTAGACGACTGAATTATATGCTACACTTTGACCTTAATTTAGACTCTATGGCATTGTTTTTGCGATATGCTTTGAATGAACTGAAACCGTCGTTGTGGCGCCATAGTTTAGTCACGTTGCAGTTTTCGTTCAAGTCGGCATTTTGTTTTAAAACATCTCACTCTCGTTATGTACCAACTATTTATTTGGACTAGTGAACCTTGAGGTTTTAAACTATTTTGTCTGTAAGTTTCATGTTAAACTGAGTAACACCACTTTGTTTTTTTTGTTGTGGTAAGAAGTCCCTTTGAATACAAAATTGTTTCACTTGGGACACAATTTTCACAGGCAGCCCACTCGTATTTGCCTATTAAACATGCAAAACCGCAATTCATTGCTCTATTTTTGTAAATTTTGTACATTATCCCCGGTATTTCGGTTATGCTCATGTATTCATCATTTTGGTTTATGTATATGTATTGGTTACAATGCATATTATGAACTTTGGGATTCTTTCTGCACAAAATATATAAAAATACAATGAAAAGGTAGGCCTTCTACAAATTATATTTTGGCTTTCCTTCAGATCTTTAAAAATGTGCAATATTTATTGGGCTATTTAATATTATTACTCCTATTTTGAGAGTTTTGCATGGCGTCTGCTAAAGTATGCCCTTATTTGGGCTTCTCTCCGTGCATTGTCAGGACCAATTTGTCGTTCCATTTCTTTTTGACACTGTGCAGGTGTGTACCTTGCACTCTTTTTCTTTGCACCAGAGTCAAAACATCGGTCCATGATTTCTTTCTGTTTGTCTGTGAACCTGACTGTTTTCCTTTTGCTTGCAACACGTCTTTGGGCACTCCCTTTTAATTCAAGAACTAATTGTTTTTGTTTTTGTCCAGAAACTTGTTCTGGCTCTTTTCTGATAGATTGCTCTTTAATTTTGCTTAGTGTAATTTGCAGAGTAGAACTGGCTGGTTTATGTGCCAGACTTGATGACTGACTTTTGGAAGTGCAGGTCTTGGACTCTTTGTGCCTCTGAAGGTTTCCAGTGCGCAAAAACATTTTGCCGCATTCTTCACATTGCCGCGGTGAGTTGTTTTCACTGTTCTGGGCTTTATTGCTCATTTTCTTCGGTGTTACAGTGACCTTTGCTTTCATAACTTTTGGAACCAGATTAGGAACTTGCTTAGTAGCCTGCGAACAGGCTCCCGGTTCTGTTGGGTTTAGGGCGAGATAACCGAGTGTAATCTAGGGCGAGCGAGGCGAGCCGGGAGCGGTCTGGTGAGGAGGGAGTCCGCAGGGGAGCCTGTAGACATTCCATTGATGCCGCCGTTCCATGATACCAGCTCCTGGTATCAAGATCTGATTGGTTGAATCGATGACTGTTGACAGCTCTGAGATAAGTAATTGACGGATCTTGACGACTGTTTGTAAATTAGCATATCTTGCCGAGACTGTCAACAACGGCTTCCGCGTGCAGTTCACTGACGACGAATTTGAAGCAGCTTTGATCAATTCTTTGCAACATTTTCGTTATATCTCTGGTTTGAAACGTGAGCAGAAGCTATGACTGGAAACTGTGGGGTAGAAGCGCGATGTTTTCGGAATTCTACCGACTGGTTTCGGGAAGAGCCTAATTTTTCAATTGCTGCCGCGTCTATGATGGTAAATAAAATAGACAGGCCAAACACGACTCCTACGGTTCGTGCCATTTGTAGATTTGCCGTTTATTTTTCGGTCTTTCGACCTTTTGTCGCTTCACTCTTCTTTAGGGACCGTTCATTTTTTAAGAGAAAGGGGGGGCTGGTGGGATTTAGGGGGGGGTCACCCCAAAAAAATCGGCCTTAAAGGGGGGGCTATCTAAAAAAAAATAAGGGAAAAGGGGGGATCACTTAAAATATTTTACTGATACTTTAAGATGGGATATGTTTT